>CM076584.1:1299715348-1299799145 GCA_034641835.2 Pinus albicaulis | reverse complement strand
TACGCTCAGATACCTGCACATAGGACAAAGAACAAGAACAACATAAGACAGAATAGTTTCACTCATAACTATTATCCAGTTAAAGAGGGCTAAACATATCGCATTAAATAAACATCATAACACAATAGTGGAACCAAACAGTAGTCATATATATAAATGGATAGAAGGAAGAGTACAACCGATGCTTTGACGTCACAGTCTCCTCCAGCGGGGTTCATGCAAAGCGAGTCTCAAATGTTGGTCAGGGAATTCGGACAGGATGAAGGCATGGACTCAAGCTCTCTTAGAAGTCATCGACTCAAGCTTCCTCAACGTAATTCCTTCTTATTCTATCTTCTCTAGCAACTCAGCTATAGTAAGTATAATTCTCCCAATTCAGCTAGCTTCTACTAAACCAGATAGTTTCTTTTATAGAGGAAAAGGAGGAGGTTGGGATCCCTACAAAGGTGGGAGGGAGTCCTATCCTTTAGGAGAGTTCCAAGGGAGGTGGAAACTACTAACTAAAGGAAGGAGTCTGTGGTTGTTTCAGTTCAACCACTCCCAATGACTCATCCTCGAGGTGGTTGGAATGGAACCTCCGCCTCTATTTTTAAAAAACATTCCATAAATAGCTTGGCACGGGTGTCTAACTGGCATAGAGCACCAACTGGCATGGGCTCAGTGTTAAATTCATCTGTCGGCGCGAGGGTGTAACTGGCTACTCGCGGCAAGGCAAAAATAGGGATTTTTACAGCTTTGCTCAGGGAATTGTTAACAGGAAGAATGTTGCTTTCATCAAAAGGGATGCAAGGATGGTATTTGCAAAGCATGACACTGCTTATTGGTCATAGAAACGACCCTCCAATGTGTGAGTTGGGGATTGCAGGGACAAAATGATGTGTAACAGATGCCCCCTGAAGCATGAAGTCCGAGAGAGAGGGAGGGGGGAAATGCTTTATGAGAACGCATTCGAACCAAACACCGATGTCGGAAGACCTGCAATTGCAAATACAACTGATATCTGTGATACATGAATCATGTGGCATGGGCGCAGCCATCCATAATAGAGTATATAAAAACTGAGATCCGAGGTATGGACACAGCCATCCAGCAGGAAGGATCAATAAATAGACTCAGGTATGATCGTAGCCATCCAATCAAGAGAGTCATGCAATAAGTCATAATAATGATAAAAAATCCGCAGCCTGGAGTTTATCAGAAAAAACCGAGAGTCTTGCGCTCCATCTCGACCCGAACAAGTACAATTTCAAGCATGCGAATATATGAGCTGAAGTCGAACATGCAGGAAAATCATCTGATTACCAACCAATGATGAAAGTCGTTAACAGACGTGAGAGAAACTACCAATGATGATGATGGCCCTCAAGGTACAAAAGGTACAATATATGGAATGTGAATAATGATCTGACATCGAACATATACAGAATCACTCGATCGAAGGCCAATGATGTGAACCTTGCATCGAATGCGAAAATCCTGCCATTAAGGCATGCAGGCTCCAAGGTAACAGAAGGGAGTCTCTAGATCAAATTCCTGGATAATGAGCTGAAGTCGACAGGAAGTGACTTGGTCAAAGGAGGGCCATAATTTTTCCCACATCATCGACACGAGACAGAGAAACATGATGAAATTGGATTAGGACCAACAGGAGATCAGAGGAAGGTTGACAACTGCAGAGGAAAACTTCTCTTGAACATATCAACAGCACAACACTAGATTTGGCAGTATTTGACATCAAAGGATTTGAGGTCATGGTGACGTGGCAAAGCGCAGATGAGAGGCAAAAAGAGATTACCCAAACCCATGGAGGCAAAAATGACGAAATGAGATGTCTCCAACCCGACACAAATGCAGACAAGTGCCATGTTCAAGAGTGACATACTGCCAACATAACTAAAACTTGGTTCCATTCCCCCCCACCATTTCTAGCGAGTACCCCAATTATTTTTTAAAACAAGCTTGAAGGGGATAGCATATGCTTGCACTGTAAGTTTATCCTTTAGACAAATCCAACCTAGTACATTTTACGAGCCCTAGGAAGGAGGAACTTGAATAACATCATGGTGACGAAGTCCGATGTCATCAGGGTTTAACGAGACTGACAAAGGAAGAGCTCAGCATCTTTTCATGTTTAGAGAGTTTGAAAATAAGGTAGAAAAGAAAACTCCAGCAGTCCCTTTTCGTAGGTAGTCTCATAGGTTCGAAAAGGTAGAAAACTGTGTCTGAGAGAACCTCTTAGTCGCGATAGGCTAAGGTATTCCTTTTTCGTAAATAATCCATCCTAGCCTGAAAAAGGGTTAAACGTATAGTGGGTAGATATCGTTTCACAACCATTTAACGAGTTCAAAATGACAAGAATCTCGACAATCTTTTCAATTTTAGAGAGTCAGAAAATAGTTGAAAGATGACTCCAATAGTGACTTTTTCGTGTTTTTACCGAGTCCGAAAAACTATAAAATATAACTCGTTACTTCATCATTGTCGCATGAAAAACCTGTTGATGCACAAGAGACATGTGTAAAACCCATTTCTCGAAAATAATATAATAAAATAATAAAAAAACATGTCTTAAAACCTAATTAGGGTTGTGAAAAAGTTATAAAATGCCAAAAATGGTAAAAATAATTACTTTTCACTTTTTACCTCTTATGGACCAATAGTTACCCATTTCACTGTGCAATTCGGCGACGATAACGGCCGATCCAGCAGACCAATCGCAAATCCGTCAGCTTTAGGTAAGAGACGAGATCCCTCTTGTCATTTTAAGTCATTTCTTACTATCTGCAATTTTCAATTTCGAATTTTGGGGGAGGAAATGCAAAAATTAGGGCACGGCGGTTGGCACGGGTTTTGGGCATGGAGTTGCGCCAACCACTCGATTTTTTACACTAGGGCGCGCCCATTGGCGCGACTGTTTGGGAAACATTCGCGCCAACGACGCAAACCATTTTTAGGCAAAATGTTGATCATATACCCCAATTATTCACAAATTTAAGGTTCAAAATTGACTAATACCACTCATATGAATGTGTTTGTAGGTAGAAAGAGGCAAAATGGTCATCGAATGGAAAGAACGGGAACATAACGAAGAAGATGAGTTGGCCATGGAAAATGAGAGAGTCATGGAAGCTCTCAGAAACTGTGGTCTGAAAAAATTCTTCCTAATGCCATGTCTCCGAGCCCAACCAAAGTTATTACAGTATCTGGTCAACATATGGGACGAAAATCAAGAGAAGTTCATCCTTCGGGATCAAGAACTTGAGATTGAAGTCTTTGACGTGTATTTCATCACAGGATTATCGCAGAGGGGAGCAGCACCAATCCTAACCGGCACCCGGCCTTGCATGGAAAACATGACCATGGTGATAGACAGGGTATGTCCAGGAGCACGGAAGGGATCAGGTAGAGGGAAAGTTGATATTCAAACTATTCCAGATTTGACACTACAAGTGGTGCTACATACCATCACATGAGCTGCGGGGTCACAAGTACCGCACGAAGCAACAAAGACACAGTTGCTTCTTGCTGTAGACTGCTTGGCACCGACCATCTACAACTGGGCAGAGGCCGTGACAATAAACATGAAGCGCCAACAAACAAAATGCAAGAAGTCCAAATTGAAACAATTTGGTTATGGATCTATTATGGTATCGTTCTTCTTGGAACGACTACCCATTTTTCAGCGACATGAGGTCATAGTCCTGACACCCTCAGTGAGAGAACCACGGATGGCTCGATGGGCAGCTCTGATGCCAAGGGCAGGGGGCGGTCAACAGATGTCCTACAGACCGGAATTATTTGATTGGCTCCACCGATGACTGATTGTCGTGGAGGACTAGCCCTACTCTAGTATAGATTTCACTAATGATCTGAACCTCCCACTCCCGGAGGGAGAACATTGGGATGAAGATTTGGGCGAGCCTAATTTTTTAAGTTTTATGAGTATTATGACTTTTTATTTATGCATGTTCTGACATTAAATCCATGTAATTGCAGACGTTGGCCCAGAGAGACCTATCGGCATGTCACCGATAGCGAGGTGAATCCCTCGCGATTTCGACCCTTAAGGCGAGGGCGGCGAGGAAGATGAGATAGTGCACAACCTGGAGAGGATCACATGAGGAGTCCCAGATTATGCACGTTTTGACGATGTTCCTCGCGCCTACCAGAGACATATCATAGGGGTGCCCAGCCGAATTCACCACTTGCTAAGGTGGCTAGTACAGGCAGTGACATGTTATCACGAGCACCATGTTGATTAGACACCTAGGTTTTATTTTATCTGCGTATTTGAGAGATATGATGTCTCAAGATGTAACAGAAACACACACACACACACACACACACACATATATATATATATATATATATCTATTTCCCTACATGGATCTTTTACATATGATGATGCTTTTACAAATTACGCAAATGTCTATCTAATACAATGTTAGCCACTGTATCAGTTAATGTGTTCATTTTTCTAGGAATATGTTGATAGGTAATGAAATCAAAATGTCTTTCCAACAAACGAATACGTAAATACAATCTCAGAATGTGTGGATTTCTAACTGAATAATGATTATTGAGTTGCAGAACGACAAGCTGTGAATCTAGATTTACAAGAAATGCACATATGCCGAGGTCGATCGCCTCGATTAATAGCTCAATGACAGCACTATATTCAGCGACATTGTTTGTAGTTTGTCCTAGAAAAATGCCTTGCAAATCTATCAACTCACCAGCAGGATCATAAATTACCCAGGTTGCCGAAGACAAATTTTTGGTACTACGGGAAGCACCATTCGTGAAACCGACATAAGGGTTAATAAACATTTGCACAATAAGCAAGACCCAATAAGTAGGAAAATGCTCACAAATCACACCAAACCAAAAACATGTACAAAAATGAAAACAATGCCTATGTACACTTATTACGCATGAATGAATCATGCATAATATTTTTTGAGATACAACCCATTTCTAGGTTGTTCAAGAGGATGACCTTCATAATCAATTAGCTCATAGGCCCCATTTTGCAACACACGTTTAACGATGTAGGGCCCATGCCACATAGGTTGAAATTTGCCTGCCCCCAACTTATCATGAGCTTGGTCATACAGGAGGACGAAATCTCCTTCAATGAAAGAACGAGGGGAAACTGACTGATCAAAATGAGCTTTGACCTGCTTTTTCTATGCTTCAATAATGAGAGCAGCAAAGCGGCGGGTTTCATCCAGCCTTTCTAAATAAAGGAGACGCTCTTCTTTTGGCGAAGTATTCGGCAGTAGTTCAACAACCAACTTGAGCGAAGGTATTTCACATTCAATCGAGAGAGTAGCTTCCAGGCCATAAACCAACTGGAAAGGAGTGAACCCGGTTGCATTCTTAATTGAGGTTCGGTACGCCCAAAGAGACGGAAATAACATGAGATTCCAATTTGATTTGTGGATCCCAATCGTACGTTGAAGCATTGTGACAAGAACTTTGTTCACATCTTCAACCTGGCCATTGGCTTGAGGGTAGTACGGCGTTGAGCTGTTGTGACGCAGACCCAACTTAGAAGTCAACTTCGCCACCATATAATGCTGAAAATGGGAACCATGATCGGTAACGATGGTTTGAGGGACACCAAACCTAGCAATAATGTGATTGAATATGAATCGAGCAGTTGTCTTATCGTCAGCGGCAAGTGTAGGCATTGCTTCGACCCATTTGGTGAAGTAGTCCACGACTAGGATAATATAAGCATGCCCCCCGGCCGAGTGAGGGTTACACATCATAAAGTCGATGCCCCACTTCGCAAAGGGACCAACGGTAATGACAGGATGAAGAGGAACGAGTGGCGCACGCAACTTGTGTTGATAAATCTAGCAATCATGGCATTTACGAACTGAGACTATACAGTGTTTGAAAATAGAAGGCCAAAAATAACCAGCACGAAGAATCTTCTGTGCAGTAGCATAACCAGACATGTGATCGCCAGAGGCGCCACTGTGACAATCATTCAAATATTTCTCATCTTCCTCAAGAGTTAAACATCGCCGGAGTATGGAATTGATTCCAATACGATAGAGAGTATCTCCAACTATACGATAAGGTTGCGACTGATGGCGGATGCATCGGCGGGCATCCTTTGTCAACTTAGATCTAAAAGATGAAGTCTAGAGATAGACAATGATATCACCATACCAAGGATCGAGGGTGCTAATCAAGAAAAGAGAATCGTCTGGAATGGATTCCTCATAATGAGAAGGAGCGGAGTCGGAAGGGAGAGAATAATGTAAATTAGCAAAGACCAATGATTTCTTAGACTTGGCAGCAGTAAATTCAAAATCAAACTCTTGGAGGATAACAATCCACTTTGAGTATTTTCCCCCCAGCAATTGTCGAGACAATATGTAGGTCATGGGGTTGCATTCAGAGATCACCGTCAATGTACACAAAAGAATATAATGTCGAAAACGTTGAACAGCTTGAACAGCAGCCAACGCTAACTTCTCGACATGGGAATAACGCGTTTCTAGGTCGAGAAGGTTACGAGACAAGTAATAAATAACATGCTCATGACTGTCATCATCGTCTTGTACCAAAAGCATGGCAATCGTGCTAAAAGCGACAGTTAAATAAAGGGAAAAATCACGATGATAATTTGGAGGGCGGAGGAGAGGAGCATTGACCAACAATGTTTTCAATGCATCAAAATATTTTTGAGCGATCTCATCCCAATAAAAAGGAACACCCTGCTTTAACAATCATGTGAATCCTTTAGCTACTTCGACATAGTTAGGTATAAAACGATGTAGAAAATTAGCTTTCCCTTGTAAAATCTGCAACTGGTGCGAATCCCAAGGAGAGGAGAGATTGATAATAGCCTTAACCTTGAGAGGATCTAAGCGAATCCCATCTTTGGAAACAATAAACCCTAAGAGTCTACCAAAATCGACGTAGAAGACACACTTGTGCAGATTAAGCCGAATGTTGTAGTGTCTACAACGAAGAAAAATCTGACGAAGATGGTTAGGATGGTCCCTACGCTTAGCTGAATGAGCTGGAAGGTCATCCAGATAAGGCTAAATGATGTGGTGAATATCATGAAAGGCATAAGACATCGCGCGCTGAAATGTGGCCCCAACATTCTTCAAACCAAAATGAAGCTTCTTATATGCAAAGGTGCCCTAAGGACAGATGAAGTAGTCTTGTGTTGATCAGTCGGGAGAATGTTGATCTGATTATAACCCAAAAAACCGTCCATAAGGGAAAAAATCTCGCTCCCAGCACAGTCGTCAATGATTTGATCGATGAAGGGAGTAGGATAATTATCCTTAGGACAAGCTCAATTGATATCACGATAGTCAACACAGACACGAATAGTGCCATGTTTCTTGTCTACAGGAACAATATTAGAGACCCATTCGGTCAATGGAATCAAATAAATGAAACCAGCTTTGAGAAGCTTTTCCACTTTGGCCTCAATGGCAGCAACTTTCCTAGGATGCATCGGACGAAGATGCTGACAAACAGGTTTCGAACCAAGGTAAGTAAGAATTTCATGTACCACGATGCTAGGATCAATGCCGGGAATTTCTTCGTTGGACCATGCAAAGACATCACGGAATTCGCGAAAAAGGCTAGTATAGACTTGCACTTCATCAGAAGAACAAGTAACCCCAATATGGATGTTCTCGATGATCCTCGGTTTAATGGAAATGTCGATAGGCATCGTCTGAGTAATGTTACTCAAGTTACCTTCCAAAAAAAACTTCATGGACCTGAACAGGTGTTTGAAGCGGAGGAGAATGAACCTGAGAGGAAAAAAGCTCAAGGCAGGTAGACATGGCCTCGAGACTTGGTATAAATGAGGAACGATGATGACCATCGTCCCACGGTAGATCGTCGAGAGACAGGGTTTCCACGATAGCCTCATCAGAAGGAAACACTTCTTTCAAAGGATTCGGTGAATCAAAATCACCAAGCCAAGGGGATTGAGAATAAATGTCAAGAGTCACGCTCGAAGGAGCAGAATTAGAGGACGGAGTGTCCAATGCAGCAATGAATTCACAATAATCAATTTCAATCGGACTCAACGACATCAAATCTCTGAACGAATCAATATGTTCAGGAGAAGGGATAACCCAGGGGTCGTCGGTGCGAGAAATCATATTGAACTGGACAGTATTTGGTGGTGGAAGAGGAAAAATACCCATGAGGACAGGGTCCTTGAAAAGGCCTGGCCCGAAGCTCTCGTAGGGAGTAGGGATCTTGTCCACATACGAAACATTGTTCTCGAAAGAAGAAGTGAAGAAAGACAATTGATCAACAGTAATAATCTTTCCTTCATGCGAGAACTTCAAAACACGAAAGAGAGTGGACAGAACGCACAACATGGTGTGAGTTGAACTACGTCCGAGGAGAAGATTATAATTAGTATAGCATCAACGACTTCGACCTCGACGTTGACTGTCTTCCCTTCCAATGTAATTGGTAAACTAGCGATAACACCAAGAGGTTTAGATTCCCTTCCATCAAATGCTTCAAGGGCATTTGGGGAAGAAGTGAGAGCTGGAGAACTAATGGCTTTCCAACAAGTAGATGACATAACACATATGGATGCACCCTCGTCCACGACGGCCCGGTGAATATTCAAACCATTAATACCAACTTGAATTATGAGCGCAATTTGATGCGGGAGTTGTGGGATGAAATTCTCTAAATAGAAAGCAAGAAGGCTAGTGTCAGCAGGATCGACCCCACCTATCGTAGATAGCAAAGCCTTCCGTTGCGACAGAAAACTCTGAAGTACTTCTAATGCAGACATCGCGGATGGCGCCTGAGCCAAATCCTCACAATATTGTAATGCTGAGCGGCATGGGCATTATGATTGTACGAATACTTACGGAGTACGCCTTTGGAAGGCGGCCAAACAATGAATTCGGCGCTAGACCGTTCAATATCAAGAGAGCCAGAAACAGGTGGAGGAGGAGGACCATCAACGATCTCTTTCCCCGCTGCTTGACGCGAACCAGAATAATCTTTCAATCAAGTAGCAATAGAAATGGGTGCAGAACCGTTCATCATGAACACTTGCGAACTAGATGGGGCAGAGGACTGAGGGTGCTCTACCATCTGGGTCTGCTGACGGAAAGGTTCTTTAAGAACATCCAGAGCTCCTTGGGTGCCTTTTAGCAATCGACTCACTTCAGACCTTCAAGGACAATCCTTGGTGAAGTGCTCATCATCACAAATCAAACAAGGATACTTCGGTTTGCGTTGAGGACTATCAACAAAACGAGGTTTTGGAGAATCTTGTTTCAGGGTATCGGATTTGGCCTTACCTTTACCCTTCTTTTTACCTTTCGAAGTGTTATCTGTAGGATTGGTCTAAACAACATTCACTTCTGCAGGTTTTCCAGAATTCAAAGTTGACTAAGAAGCTACATTATTGGAAGAAGTAGACTTCTGCTTCCCAGAGTTAAATGAAGGAGACTTCTGAGAAGTCTGCGATACAGAATCAATCATACTATCAACGGATGGAGTTGTTGGCGGTTTAGAAGTTCCAGGTCGAGGAGCATCAGGAAAGATATCATATAATGCGCCAGACTAAGAGTACACGAGATCAAGGTACTGGGCGTAAGAAATGGCTTGTTCCTCGGTTGCACATGCCCCCATAGCTATGTCTTTGGCAATCTGATTGACAAAGGAGGTAGAGAACCAACGAGTCAGAAGTTGATCAGGTATCTCAAATTTGATCATGCGACAATGACACCGCCACTCATGAATATGATCCGAGATATGAGTAGCTCGGTCCTGTTTCAATGAAGTGAGGAGATGCTTCCCAGTCTCATAGCGGATTGGTAACTGAAAATATGTAAGGAATGCCATGGCCAAAGAATTGAAATCTTGGAAAACTCCACGGGACAGCTCAATGTACCACTTTGCAGTGGCACCAGTAAGAGTTCGCTGGAAAAGATGGAGACGAATAGAATCGTCAACCCAAGAGTTAGAAGAACACCACAAGTGGTAAGTCATAACATGCGTTTGGGGGTCTTCACCAGGTTTACCCTCAAATTCAGGACAATCACCAGGAATCTTGGTCGGAACCGGAGGCCAATATGGATTATGAAGAATAGGATCATTTGTCAACTTTGACACATCAGGTAATTCCAACGTAGCAAGAAACGATAATTGAGTATTAAAAGTCATCGAAGGCCTTTGATAAGGACCTCTGTGTACATTCTACCCAGTCCGAGCGGGATTCTGTCCCCATACATTATGTCCTGAAGGTTTCAGATCATAGGGATTAGAAACATGATAATTCGGCTGATACTGGGCTTGAGGACCAGGATATTGAGTCGAAGTAGACCACTGAGGTCCTTGCTGAGTAGCATAAGGATTCTACTGCGAATTGTAAGTATGACTTTGAGGTTGCTGATACACAGGTTGATTTTGAGGGTACGGAATCTGGGGTATGCTATATACCAGTTGATATGAAGCTTGAGGGTAATAAGAGCCCTGCGGTTGCGCAGGTTGACCTTGCGGAGCAGGTTTAACAGGCTGCTAAGTAGGGTAAACAGGTAAAACCAGCTGCGGAAATGAAGGAATCTGTTGGTGGGTAAGTTGCAACGACTGCTGAGCTGGTTGAACTGGTTGTTGAGGGCCACCAGGTTGAACTTGTGGGAAAGGTTGGGCTGATGGCTGCGATGGCCCAGGTTGTCCCTGATGACCAGGTCGACTCGGAGAAGGACTGTAGGATTGTCCTGGTTGCATAATATTTGGGCCATATTGAACGTGCAACTGTGATTGAGGTGCAACAAGTTGTCCCTGTGGTGATAAACTTGCCCCCTAGGACCAAAAGATGATCCAGGTTGATTCAGAGGTTGACCCGAGAGACCAGAGGGTTGTCCATGTTGGACCAAAGGCTATCCTTGTAAAGGTTGGCCTTGTGGACCGTATGGTTGTCCTTGTGGACCAAAAGTAGGGCCTTACTGAGCTAAAGGTTGTCCTTGATAGGGTTGTCCTTGTAAGGTAGAGGGTTGCATAGGAAAAGTAGGTCTAAACGGAGAAACGACTTGATGAGGATCAATAGGAGGCAAATAAAATGGAATACCACGCTCATCAAAATCAAGCGGATATGAATAAACAGGATTACCAACCACATCACAGTGATGGAACAGAGGGTGACTATGAGCTTGGGACTGTTGAGAACCCTGAGAGGTCTACTGATTAACAACCAATAGATATTCCTCAAAAGTAAGACTGCCAGGAACCACAGGAGTAGTGGAAACTTCACTAGAAGAAGGTGAGGCTTCCGTCGAAGGAGCATAACGTCGGTGAATATCCAACATCTGCTCATCAAACTCATAAGTAGAAACCAAAGGCATAGACGAAGCCACACATACAGTAGGTTGAACTGGGACAGATGTAACAGTAACCGATGGATCTCATGCCGAAGGCAACGGTCCTAACGAAGGGAGGACCGAACTCCGAGGAGGAGTTACTGTGCTGGATTGTGCTATGGATGCAACACCAGACATAATCTGACTTAGAGACCTATAGCGAGCCGGAAGTGACACCGAAGGCAGAGAATATTGGATAGAAGCACGAGAGAGATCTTCAGGAAAGAGTTGATATTCTCCTGTGGAAACATGCATTCCTTCACTGCCAACAAGACTGGAGGAATCCATATCTGAGTCTGCTGTAAGATCTTCGAAAAGACTACGGGGACTAGGAGGTACCGCAACAGCAACAAAAGGCGATCCAGACGTAAGAGGAGGAAATTCTCCTTCTTCCCCAAGACCAGACCAAGCGCTTGAAGGAGGCCAATTGAAATCAACTAGCTCGTCAAGCGGAGATCGAGTAGCAAGGGGTTGGATAGATGATAGAATCGGCTGTGAAAATTCAGCAGACCTAGTGGACTGAGGGGTTTCGAAAGAAACGTTTGAAAAAGAACCACCATTAGGAGGCAGTGAAGATGAAAAAACTGGAGGTTCCGCCACTTTTACCGTATATCAGAATAGGAAGGGAAAGAGAGAACCAATCGAAGGTTCCAAGATCAAGAACCAAGGAAATCAATCAGACCAAGTAACAAACTTTTAATAGGCGTGTAATCATAGGTGATTAATTTTATAACACTGAAACCAAAATCTGTTGTTTCATGTTTTAAGAGTCGAGAAATAAACAAAAGATGACTCTAGTTATTTTCAATTTGAAATGAGCGTGAAATGACAAGTGCTCGATGATATTTTACTTATTTAAAGATTCACGAAAAGATCGAAACGACTACTCAGGTATTCTAAGCAAGAGGGTATACCAGGTTTCCGTGAACTGTCATATACACCTTGGTGATCAAATGAAAGAGAAATGACCAAGGACTTAACGTACGTGTAGGTAGTCCCCCCGAATGCTGTGTTCGGTGTATCACGGTTACAAGGCGGCAAACTCGGCTTCCTATGGATAAAGGATTGCAACCTAGAGGGGTCTCCCTTTATATACGTTACGGTATGGGGAGCACAAGTCCGTACTAGCGCTGTCCGAAGCCAAAAGGCGAGCGACAACTACTAGGTTTTAAGACGCCGGAACACGTATCTAGCCTAGACCACTAGAAATGTTTCGTTAAGTTTCAATGTTGCCTTAGGTTCATTGAGTAAATTTTAAAGTTGATCTTGGATTATGTTTCAATTTCCAAGCCCTATCGAATTTGGAGCTCAACTTCTTAAATACGAGCTATATGCAAATGAACATCATTTCAATTCGATGAATGCTAGTTATAAGAAGGATAGAAATCTTTCAAACAAACAAGCAAGGAAAATATGCGAAGAAACTTCTAATGCCCTTAATGGAATCAATCGAAAATGAAATTCCTTCCTCGATTAACAAATGCTAGTTATGTAAAGGAACGTTTCACTTTCGATGCAACAAAAGAATGCAAAGATATTGTTTTTCAATGAAATAAAGCACACAACGTACTAATTCAATGGAAAACAAAATAAACACTAGTTTGAGTTTTGCGAATGTAGGGTTTTGAAATTGAATGACTCAACCAAAGCGAAACAGACACAAAAACATGCAAGCTAATGGAGCAAACTTTCAATTGAAAAAGAGAGTTTCCTAAAGTGACCCAAACAAGCAAAGTAATCGATGCTCAAAGTATTGAAGAAGAAGGACTAATTGAAAAAATGAAAAGACCGTTCAATCAACAAAACAAAAGGATCAAGAAAAACTCAGTCTAATGACCCGAAACGAGACTGATAACAATCAAAGAGACTTTTTCTCGAACAGAAGGCTCAGTGTGCAAGAACACTTAGAAACCCTAAGGTCTTAAATGACACCGACAAGAAAATGGACAAATGATTGAAGGAAACAAGTCTACAGTAGTCAAAACAGTCTCAAAGGCTTAATCACACTAAAAAATAACCCAGAAGCAAGAAAAAATGACCAAAACACTCATTAAGGAGGTCAAACCAAAACCTACAGGGGTTGGCGCGACTGTAAGGTTATAATCCGCGCCATACATAGGTTTGCGCGAGTGCTACAAGAGAAACCTACGCTAATCGGCGCCACTGTCTAGACAAAAACCGCGCCAAGCTGGATACCTATGGGAAAAATAGGAAAAACCATAACCTAATGAGTAGAGTTCAACCTTGACACTCTGGAGCTGAATAGAGGATGGAAACTCAACAAACAAACCAGAAAAAGACAGATAACTAAACCAATAATCGAAACTAATCCAACAGGATGAAACAGAAAACTCGCACTGATCCCCAGCGGAGTCGCCAATTTTTTATGAAGGTAAATCCTCTCTACGGATAGAGACGATCCCTCTAGCCCTAGGGTGGGTCTAGTAACAAAAGGATACGCTAAATTGTTGCTTCCTAGTTAATGAATGAATAAAAGACACGATAGCTTGACCTACCTTGAATCCAACGCTGTCGTTGTTACAGAAAGAGTAGTGAACTCTCGCTCCTGCCTTGGCAAATCACAATCCTTTTGCTGTTACGCTCAGATACCTGCACATAGGACAAAAAACAAGAACAACATACGACAGAATAGTTTCACTCATAACTATTAGCCATTCAAAGAGGGCTAAACATATCACATCAAATAAACATCATAATACAATAGTGGAACCAAACAGTAGTCATGTATATAAATGAATAGAAGTAAGTGTACAACTAATGCTTTGACGTCATAGTCTCCTCCAGCGGGGTTCAGGTGAAGTGCGTCTCAAATGTTGGTCAGGGAATTCGGATAGGATGAAGGCATGGACTCAAGCTCTCTTAGAAGTCATCGACTCAAGCTTCCTCAACGTAATTCCTTCTTATTCTATCTTCTCTAGCAGCTCAGCTATAGTATGTATAATTCTCTCAGTTCAACTAGCTTCTACTAAAAGAGATAGTTTCTTTTATAGAGGAAAAGGACGAGGTTGGGATCCCTACAAAGGTGGGAGGGAGTCCTATCCTTTAGGAGAGTTCCAAGGGAGGTGAAAACTACTAACTAAAGGAAGGAGTCCATGGTTGTTTCAGTTCAACCACTCCCAATGACTCGTCCTCGAGGTGGTTGGAATGGAACCTCTGCCTCTATTTAAAAAAAAAATTCCATAAACAGCTTAGCGTGGGTGTCTAACTAGTACAGAGCGCCAACTAGCGTGGGCTCAGTGTTAAATTTCTCTGTCGGCGCGAGGGTGTAACTAGCTACTCGCGCCAAGGCAAAAATAGGGATTTTTACAGCTCTGATCAGGGAATTGTCAACAAGAAGAATGTTGCTTTCATCAAAAGGGATGCAAGGATGGTGTTCGTAAAGCATGATACTGCTTATTGGTCACAGAAACGACCCTCCAATGTGTGAGTTTGGGATTGCAGGGACAGTGACAAAATGCTGTGTAACAACGTATATATGCGGGTATGAAGAAACAAAGTCACATACATGCTGGCGCACTAATTTATTAATACCAAGGGTCTTTACCATGGTATTAGCCCACAATATTGAGCGCAGTATGGCTAGTTGATCCTATCCAAGATTACCATCGGCACTAGTGTGGTTTTGGCTCATGGTATTGGCCAAGGCTCTGACTATATAAGGAGGTGAAGATCAAAGTGCTGAGTGTGCATGAGTGAGGGTAATGAATGAATACTTCAATTTGAAGTATATTTTCATGGTATGGGCTATAGTTGATTGGTAGATCTAAAATAATGATGCACCTGTGAATACAATGATGGATCAGGATCATTAAACCTGAAATGACTATGTATTTGCATGATCTTTTATGAGTTGTTTAGATCTGTGGTTTGGCACATGTTTGTTGTAGTGAAGGTTATGATATGAGTATGTTTGAAGTTCTAAAGTGTTGTGCATTCATGAATTAGTTGCAGATCTGTACACAATTTCGACACATGGAAAGCGCGTATACACACGGGTTTTGTTTTGTAGAGTCGCGTATGTATTCTGAAGTATGTTAGGATTTGTACGCGATTTGGATTCTAGATAAGCGCGTACATACACAGAAAAGCCTTATGGAAGGCGTGTATGCAAGTCAGGGTTTTACTGAAGAATATCTTTGATCAGTGTTTTTGTTATCTATCAATGAAATCTTCATATAGATATGGGTTGTTTGATTATTGTTAATGTTGCTAGTTGATTGTGATTAAAAGATTAGTGATTAGTTGTTTTATTGATGATTCAATGATTGGTTGATTGGTTTGGTATAGTGTTATGTTTCAGTTCTAATATATGGTATTGGGCTTAAGTAAGTGTAGTGGGTCCAGTCTGAAAATCTGATGAAAATAGGCCTACATGTTGTGATATATTGAAGAAGGTGGATCCAGTGTGAAAATTTATGAAACGTGGTCCACGTATGGTGTTGAGGGTTAGAGCCTTCAGTGAGGAAGTCGAAGCTTCCTGCCAGTAGTAGCTGGTGATCAGATCAGGGGGTTGAAGCTCCCTTCCAGTGGGTGTTGGTAAACGAGATCAAGGGGTTGAAGCTGCCTTCCAGTAGGAGTTGCAGAATGAGCGAAGGTTGTAGCCTTTTGCAGGTGGGTGCTTGTGTGGTGGTATGTGTCTGCGCCAGTACAATATTGTAAGCAATTTTCTATATAACAAATATTGAAGATAAAGACGACAACAACGATGGTTTTCTCCCACATTGGGTTTCCACCTTAAATCCTGGTGTTCATATGTCCTTATGTGTGATGGTTTAATCTGTTCTTACTGCTTACTAAATGTCTGATGAATCAATGATACACTGGTCTAAGTCAAGTTACTGAATATTTATCTAAATTATAAGTTTACTGGGCATACGCTAGTTTCCTTAATGACAGTCGCGTACATACGCTAGTTGGCTTAAGTAAAGTCGCGTACAAAGACCAAAAAAGAAAAAAAATAATTTGTGTGAGTTTCAAAAACTGATTCACCCCCCCCCCCCCTCTTAGTCTTTTTCCCAACATGCGTTAGATTCAGGTTATCCTTTAAGAGTTGAAGAGCTTGTTGTTGATTCTTGATGTGATATTCCACTACTTGAACCTTAGAATTATCTCCTAAAGACAATGTGATAGATGGTGGATGATATCCATAAAGCACCATAAATGGGGTCGTTTTTGCTATGGTATGGAAGGAAGTGTTATACCAGCATTCTACCAAAGGTAACCACTTGACCCATTATGTTTGTTTATCATATGCAAAACAACAAAGATATCCTTCCAAACATTTGTTCACTATCTCAGTTTGCCCATCAGGTTGAGGATGTTAAGATGAGCTATGAGCTGATTGAATATCAAGACAAGAAAATAATTTTGTCCAAAAAATTATAGTGAAAATGGGATCTTTGTCACTTACAATAATATTTGGGTTTCCATGTAGCTTTTTAATTGTTTCCATAAATGTAGTAGCAACTATACTGAAATTGAAAGGATGAGATAGTGCAAAAAAGTGTGCATACTTGGTATGTCTATTAACAACCACCATGATGACACTCTTTCATTTGGATTTGGGTAACCCTGTGATAAAATCCATTGAGAATTCCTCCCAACACTGACTTGGAATGGATAATGGTTGTAGAAGACCCGAGGTCTTAATTTCTCAACTTTATTTTGTTCGAAAAACAAACATTCTGCCACAAAATTTTGAATATCAAATTTAAGGCCATCCAAAAAAAATTCCTTCTTAACCCTGTGCTAATTTTTTAAAAGTCCTGATCCTGTAGGAGAGGTTTTCAATTCCAAAATAACATTTTGTTTGATTTGGGAGTTCTTACATAGATATAAGTGATCTTTGTACCACAATGAATCATTTTTCTATATAAATGTATCAGATGTACTAGGATCTTACTGCATTTTTTGAATGAGTGTCCAGACCTCTTCGTCATTTTTCCATTCATCCCTTGCTTCATTTATACAATTAGGTTGGATAATAGAAATGGCATAGAACAACTCTTCCACATCCTCATCCCTTCTTGAGAGTGCATCTGTAACGATAATTTTCTTCCCTTTTCTATAGATGATTTCAAAGTCATAACCCAACATCTTTGTGACCCATTTTTTATGCTCTTATGAAGATAATCTTTGTTCCAAGAAATATTTAAGACTATCATGATCTGTTTTTACCTTGAATTGTCTTCCCATTAGGCAAGGATGTCATTTCTTTAGAGCATGTAGTATTGCCAACATTTCCTTCTCATAAATAGGTTTCTGCAAATAATTTCCCTTGATTGGATGCCTTTCAAAAGAAATGGGTCTTCCTTCTTGCATTAAAACAACACCAATGCCATTTCCCGAGGCGTCACATTCCACAATAAAGGTTTTTGTGAAGTATGGTGTAGCCAAGGTCGAAGCTCGACACACTACCTCTTTAAGATGTTCAAAGGCCTTAGTTTCTTCTAGAGTCCAAAAAAATGCATCTTTCTTCAGTAATGTTGTTAGTGGTGGTATTATTTTCTCATAATTCTTTAAAAACTTGTGATAATACCCTGTCAACCTGAGAAATCCTCGAAGATTCCTTAAGGTTGTGGGGATTTTCCATTCCTTTGTGGCTTTAATTTTGTTACGGTCTATCTTAACACCCTCACGAGATATAATATGACCCAAATATTCCACTTCCTGTACCCCAAAGAAATATTTGGAGGGTTTTGCATACAATTGTTTCTCCTCCAATATTTTGAGCATCCTGTCAACATGTTAAACATGATCTTTCCAAGACTTGTTGTATATTAATATATCATCAAAAAATACTAACACAAAATTTCTAAGGAAGGGCTTGAAAATGGAATTCATCAAGCCTAGAAATGTGGAAGGTGCACTAGTAAGACCAAAAGGAATGAGTGAAAATTCATAATGACCTTCATGAGTTATGAATGTTATTTTTAGAATGTATTCAATATTCATTCTAATTTGATGATATTCTGAGCGAATGTGTATCTTGGAAAAGTAAATTTCTCCATGTAGTTCATCAAACAATTCATTAATGAAGGGAATGGGAAAGTTATATTTAATAGTGGTCTTATTGAGCTATTTTTAATCTAGACACATATGCCATGATCCATCCTTCTTGTGCACCAATACTACTAGAGAAGAGAAGGAACTTTGGCTAGGTTGAATTATACCTACCTCTAGCATTTCTGTAACCATACGTTCAATTTGACTCTTTTGGGCATAGGGATATTTGTAAGGTATGATGTTTGGAGGAACTATTCTAGGAATCAAATGAATAGCATGATCCTGGAAGTGAATAGGTGGAAGACCTTTGGGAGTCTAAAGTTCTATCTAGAGAAATAAATGACTTAGATGTTTGAACATCTAGTGATCGTAATTGCACAATTAGCCCTTGATTTCCTTCTTCAAAATATTTTTCATGCCATTAGAGATAATTATCTTCCTAGGTTTCCCAGCGATACCCCTTGATTTGATTTCCTTTCCTTCCTAGAAAAATTTCAAGAAATTTTCTTGAAAATTAAAAGTTACCGACCCCAAATAATATAACCATTGGAATTCTATTACAACATTAACACCAACAATTGGAATGGAAATTATTGGACTATTCAATACATATTCCCCTATGGTTATATTGATATTATGACACTTCCATAATATCAATCTAACCATAGAGAAACAACACTTCCATCTTTATATTTGTGAGTGGTAGACTTCCTTATTTCCATAAATCTGATTTTAAATTTTCTTGCCACCCTAAATGCATTCTCTATTGAATTAGTTTCCCAAAGGTGAACCACATGATGGATGTTATTCTTTAAAGTCCCTATGAAGACATCAATCATATACTCCCATGGACTATCAATTACCTTGATATTTAATCTTTGGAAGCCCTCAATGTGATCCCCAACTGAACCCTTTTGTTTAAGATTTATCAATTGGCTAAATAATATATTGCTCTTTGTATCCTCATAATGTGCTCTCAATTCCTCAACAATTTTTTTCCAAGTGACTAGTTCTTTACAAGAACAAATCCATCGATACAATTGAAATTGATTGGGTTCTAAATCTAAAGATGCAATGTGTAGCTTTTGTGTGTGTTGCACATCATGTAGATCAAAGAACTGCTCCATCTACAATATCCATGTTACCAAATCCTTAACATCAAGCTTCCTCATATTGATCTTTGGAATGTGGTTGGTCTTGAACCCAACATTCGAGTCTCTAAAATCATAATTCATATTCCTTTTGTCCTCATCATGATTTTCATGGATTACCATGTCACCACTAGGAAGGCTTTCTTACAACAAATTTGTCAACCCTTCCAACTTGACATTCATCACATCCATGTCTACTTTAAAAACTCCCATATATGATTTTAAACCATCCATTTTAGCTTCCGTTTCATTTTTGGTTACTCTTTGTGATAATGAAATTTGGTGCACTTTGTCCCGTAATTTTGATATATCATGTTGCATTTCTTCGTCTTCTTCATACATTATAGTAGAGTTTGTTGTTGGCCTATTGGGTGTATTCTATGCTTCACTATGCCCCGTGAATCACTTCAAACCGATTTTTCAAGCAAAAGTTATGCAAATTTAAAAAAAAAATAAAAATAAAAAAATAAAATAAAATAAAAATACACACATTCTTTTCTTGATTTTAGGAGCTCAACCTTGAAACTATTATATATCTGTAATTTCGGCTACCTAAAGTATGAAATTGTATTTTTTGGTATCCATATGATTCTTCTTTACAACACCATAAGTCAGATCGAGATTGGATTCTTCTAGATAAAGTTATGCAAAATCTCCCACGATGCCCTGATTATGGACTCATTCAATAGAGAAAATTTGTACGAGATTCCATGTGTCATTGTTTTAACATTCGACCCTAAAAATGATAAACAAGAAACTAAAGTACGTTCAATTTTGGCCACTTTTTACGAAATT
This sequence comes from Pinus albicaulis, assembly GCA_034641835.2. Taxonomy (NCBI): domain Eukaryota; kingdom Viridiplantae; phylum Streptophyta; class Pinopsida; order Pinales; family Pinaceae; genus Pinus; species Pinus albicaulis. Next base: position 1,299,778,783 of record CM076584.1, on the reverse strand, counting down.
CAAATCCAATTTTTCTCAGAACACCTGTTTTAGACTGAATTATGGAGCATGCAAAAACCTAACTTATTTGGACCATATCTCTGAAAATATAGCGAACGGAACTCTGAAATATTTTCACAATGTTCATCAAGATTTTGAATCCACGTGGTATAAATTTAAGGTTACAAAGCCTCGCATAAAAAAAAACTACAATGAAAATCCCAATATGGCTTGTTTGAAGTAGCAAAACCCTAGGATCCAAAGCTCTGATTCCAAAATTTATGTAACCAAATCAGAAAAACATAAGAAAAGATAGATCAATGACTTGAAAGTAAGCCTCTTGAAGGGGAAAATCTCCTTTTACATCACATAAATGAACAATTCTTGGATGATTCAATTGACAAGGCCTCCTTGGTATATATAGGAGTCTAAATGGTCAAAATGTAATTAGGGCCTACATAACAACAATAATGTAAGAGCTCAACAATATCAATAGTGGGTTTCTATGAGACACAGCAACAAAAATATGGGGGTTCTATGGGGAACATCAATAACAATATGGGGGCTACACTAGTATTATATGGACCTAACACAAAGATGAAGAAGAAATTAAAGAATCAAAGCAAGTTGAAGAAGAAGAAGAATCTGAAATAACAAATGCAAATGCTACATGGCATGTTGCTAGTCCCTTATATGAACAAGAAAAAGAAGTATACATTCTTGTTGTGATAACAAGAAGAAATTTTTTACCTAATAGTACATCAACCCCTACTTCTTCCAAATCATTTAATCATGTAAGTAAAGATTCAGCTAAAGACATGTCAATTTCTAAAACTTTATTTTTTTAAGATAACATAGATTATAATATTGTTGGGGATATGAAGAAAACCAAAGCTAATGTATCAATATATGAATTGAGAATTTTACAACAACAAAACAAAATATTTCTTAATGCTTTAAAAACGACTTCTAAAGCTTCATTTCAATCCATTGTTGTAGTTAACAAAAGAAAAATTAGAACTCGACAAACTTCTTCGTTAGACAAAATGAAACAAGTTGATGCTATTTTGATAGGTGATAAATAAAACTCTCATACCCCACATTTCTTATTGACTTTTGAAATTTTCAATAAAAATGTCCATATTTGTTTAGCTGATTCGATAGCCTCTTCAAATATTATGCCTTACTTAGTATGTTTGAAAATTAATGCAAGGCCACACGAATCAACTGCACAGATTGTCCAATTAGATAGATCAAAATTCAAAGTGATAGGAGAACTCAAAGATGTTCTTATCATATTAGTTTCACACCCAATTTTTTTTCAAATGGTTGATATCATGATTACAGATATACCTAATTCCTATTGTTTGTCGCTAAGTTGAAATTCATTTGAAAAGTTAAATGGATATTTTGCAATGGACTGGTCTCACTTATGGCTACCATTTAATAAAAATTCAAATCAGATCAGGGTTGACTAGGAAAAACATATGAAACACACAAGTATAGATATTAATGGTGAAAATTAGCTTATTTCCTTTACAAAAAGTAGAACTCAAAATTATTGTGCATTTTTATTCTTTGGAAATTTTCCCGCGCAAAGTTCTCCATTTCAGTTTTTGAATATCTGCTTGGAAATAGAAAACTTATCACAAACAGACTCATCTCACTATATTAATTTTGTAGATAATACCATAGATAACATTGTATATAATCAGATGTGGTTATTGTATTTTGATGGATCAAAATATAATGAAGGTGTTGGAGCAAGTTGCATTCTAATAAATCCCAATGGGGAGAAAATTATGTTAGGCTGCAAGCTCAAATTTCAGTGCATTAACAATGTGGTCAAATATGAATCACTAATATAGGGTTTAAGAAAAGCTATCAACATGAATGTGCAGTATCTCAAAGTCTTTGGTGATTCATAAATTGTAATAAAACATGTTATGAATACTATTCACTATATTTCTAGCCATCTCAAAAACTACCAACACTTAGCTTATGACATGATTTTCAATTTCTTAGAATGTAATATCATTCCCATTCCCAAGGTACAAAATGTTGGTGCCGATGTTTTGGCTAATGTTGCTTCTAAATTGACACCTCCTGCGAATTTCATTCCAAACCAATTTTCCATAGAATTGATTTTTAGACCCTCTAACTCCGATGACATATATAATTAGTGAGTATTTAATGATGATGAAGAAATTATTAATTTCCTCAGTTTTGAAAGGACATATTATGATGACATCATTGATAGAGATCCCCATGACCAAGAATTAAATAAGTAATCTAATGAAGATAAAATCAAATCACGGAATACTATTCCCATTTCTGTAGTCATATTAGAATATTTTTATGATCTCAAAGACATTCAAAAGGCCTACAAACTGCAAGAGCAATAGTTCCACTATGAAGTTTGAATTATATCTTGGGTACTGAACAAAACCTGCAAAGTGTGAATCTAGGCCTAGGATGCTCCCCTAGTGAAAACAATGCCTTTATAAATCTTTTGAAGCAATCTTATGTTTTCTTGGTCTTATGAAGATCTCAAAACATATGATACATCCATTATCTAACACACTATTCCAATGCTTCGAGATGTAAATCCAGTCTAGCAGAAGGTTAGGAAATTTCATGCAAATCTTGAGACTCAAATTAAAATTGAATTGAATAAGTTGTTAAAAGCCAAGATTATTTTTCTAGTTAGAATTAAAAGTGGGTCTCTAAGCTTGTTCTGGTAAGGAAGAAAATTGGAGACATTTGGATCTGTATAGATTTCAGGAATCTCAATAGAATCTATGAAAGGATAAATTTCCACTACCTCCTATGGAGCAAATTCTCCAATCAATAGTCGTATCAGAGTTAATGCCTTTTCTAGATGGATTTCCTAGATATAACTAAATCCTACTTAACCCAAATGATGAGCTTAAAACTACGTTTAGGACCAAGTGGGGTACCTTTGCTTATCAAAAGGTGCCATGTGGATTGATTAATGTTGGAGAAACTTTCCAGAGGGAAGTGGATATAAATTTTATAGGATTAATCACTAAATTTGTCATCGTTTATTTAAATGATATCACTATCTACCCTAAGAAGCATTTTGATCACATTTATCATTTAAAACAAATATTCGAGCGATGTTGAAAATATTTGATCTCACCAAATCCTAGGAAATCTTTCTTTCTCTTGACAAATGAAAATTATTAGGTTTCATTGTTTCTAAAAGTGGGATTGCTATTGAACCATAAAGAATCAAAGCCATTTCCAAAATTCCTCTACCTCACACTAAGAAATCTGTGCAATCATTTCTAGTATAGATAAAAAAAATTTAGACGTTTTATTCCGAGTTTTGCACAAATTGTTTTACCATTACAAAATATGATTAAGAAGAATACCATATTTAAATGGAATACTCTATAAAAGGAGGCTTTTGTTTCTATAAAATTAACCATTATACAAGATCTTGCCTTTTAACACCTAACTTTAATAAAGAGTTTATCCTTTATACTTTTTCTTTTGGCCAATCCTATGGAGTAGTGGCCACTCAAAATAATGATCAAGGAGAAAAAGTGCTAATATACTTTAATAGTTTATTTTGTAGGGAGATGAAATTAATTATTTAGATGTGGAGAAATATGTCTATGCTATATTTAAGTCCATAAAACACTTTATACAATTTTGTTTAAATCCCACACTAAGGTAATCATCCCATATTCTGTTGTTTATAATTTATTAATTTAGGCAGAGCTTGGAGAGAAAAGGGCCCATGATTGGGTCTTGACACTTAAAGAATATGGACTTGAAATTAACCATCCAAACTTATACGAGGTCAAGGTTTATGTAGGTTGGTAACCCAAGCCATTGATTCAGAGCATGAAAAATTTACTAAAGGTCAGGAATCTAAAGCCACATCTCAGGCATGCATTGTTCTCGATTCTTCCACTTATGTTTATGCAAAATTAATTTATTATTAGTATCTAATGGAATTGCTCCTCCTCTTTTAGATCTTAAGAAGAAGCATGCTTTAATATTAAAATCCAACCAATACCAGTTAATCAATGGAGTGCTTTACAAAAAAAATATCATTCCATGTTACTTAGATGCCTTGAAAGATCCAATGTTGATAAAGTTTTGCATGATTTACATGATGCACTTGTAGGTGGGAATTTCGATGGTGATACAACCGCAAACAAAAACTTTCATGTAGGGTATCATTGGCCAACATTATTCAAGGATATTCATGCTTCTTTTCGAAGATGCAAAATATGCCAAACCTGATCAGGAGCTCAAATTTGAGCTTGGGAAAAAGCTCAAAAATGAAAGTGCTCAAATTGACTTGGAACCTGAGCGACTGGCTAGGCCTCGGCAATACAATCCCAATGCCGTGAACGGCACTGAAAACCGATACCGTATGAGAAAGATATTCAAGTTTTAAATTTCTCAATTTCAAGTAAAAAGTCAGTTTGACTTGGTTTGACCTTGATTAAAAAGAATATTAAAAAATGAATATTCCAGATGAGTCAATCAAATGGCGCCAAGTGTCATTCACTGATTTGATGTTAAATTGACTTTTATATTGGCGGGCCAATAGGAGGCTGCCACGTGACAAGCCTGGAGGCCGCCACGTGACCCTCAATTCAGAAATTTTGGCGTATTAAAATGTTATTGCAATTATGTAGTTTGAACACGGGACCTCATCCCCATGAGCGCTAAACTTTACCATTGGCCCACAGCCTCTGGATCTGATATAAAAGCGAAAAAACTTATATTTGAATTTTAAATTGCTTTGAGCGGGGCCCAAAAGGGGGCCAGCCCCCTTGCAATGTGACCCTGCAGCTCAGAACCACAACGCTATGCGGCCGGTAGATATATATTAAACAGTTAACATTTAAAGTTGTGGATTGGGTCACATGAGATGCTACATGAATCAAGTTAATCTTTGTGTTATGGTTTAAAAAAAAAAAGCCGTAAACTCCAACATAAAATCCGAAAGGTGCCGTCACATGTGGCCTTGGAATTTAATATTATGCTAGAATTCTGCCAAATTCAGCACCATTCCTCTAATTAAGGCAGATTCTCCACATTTAACTGGAGTTAACTACAGTTGGCCCACAATTAGTGGGATTTTTGCCTAACATTGGGCAGAATACAATTTGGAGCATATCTTTCACATGGGAGATCCTTTCTGAGTGATTTTTTTTTATTTTGGGTCTCTTCGACCTTATGGAATCATTGGAATAGGTTTCACAGCCAACATAGGTCGTTTGCAGGTGTTTTTGCTTAGAGGAAGTTCCAGGAGCCACTAGGGCCATATCAGTTTGGGAGCTGCATTGGGATGTGTGCAACCATTGAATGTGAATCGAAGGTCATTTATGACTGTATTCAGTGTTCTGAGTCCATTTCTACATCTCTTTTTAGCTGATGAGGCATTCTTCACCTCGAATTTTTTCAGGGAAGCTTTCAAGGCCACCAGGGCCATTCCAGTGCTTGAGCTGTTTGGGAGCTGTATTCATCTGTTTTCGGTGATTCAAAAGCCTACTTCTGTTGTCTTCGACATTCTGAGTCCATTGGAATAGGTTTCAAAACCATTGGAGGTCATCTTCACCTCGAATTTATTCATAGAAGTTTAAAGGGCCATGAGGGCCATTTGAAGAAAGTACTGTTTAAGGTACAATTTCACTATTTAGTGCTTGGGGAAGAGCATTCTTAGCTGTTTCCTATCTTCTGATTCTGTTTTTATAGTTAGATTTTCCTTTAGAGGCACTTTTTTACTTGTATTAGCCTTTGCAGCTTTCTTAATACAAGAGGACAAGCCCATTTTGGGAGGCTTGGTCCAGCAGATGTAGCCTAGGAGGGGTGAACTGCTTTATCATCTTTGTGTCATTATTTACTGAAGATATCATGCTAAAAAAATTTGATATAATGTGTTAAACAACAAATTTAAGTAACTTTCCTTCACACATAAACACCTAAACAACTGCTCAAACTTATTTTTTTTATTCCGCAAGACATCAAGCTTCAAGCATGAGTATTTTAAGAGTTAACCTTGGAGTTGTTTGCACATTTAAAATTATTGAAAATGGATACCTTGCACCCTTTATTCAAGTACATTCCATTTTCAGATCCGATGGTGTCGAAGCGGGTTTTTGCTGTTTATATGCTCTAGGAAAAGTTATATAAACTATAGACAGAGTCTGAAGCAAGCCAGGAAGCCTTCGAACCGCTTTTGTTATACAATTGCATAGTAGATAAATGCTACTTCAGTCAATCTCTGGTTTAGTTTATATTTTGAGCATTTGTGCAATCAACCTTGACTGTTTTATTGTGTGCATGAGTTTGCTTGAGCTCATTTTTGGTTAGCTGGTGTTAACCCTCTCCAAGAGTTGAAGGCATTTGGTTAACAACTTGTCATTATTGAAAGCTTTGAGAACTTTGTTTGAAGTTGCTTTTGTTATTTGACCATTTACATGATGTCAATCTCTTCTGCAAGTGAAGTTTCCTCCTTCACAAGGTTCTTCGATGAATATATGAAGCGTGAATTCATTATATTGAAGGACATGGTGCAGATTCTCCTTGAGGATCAAAGGGAAAGTGTTCAACTTCGTGCACAATTGTTGGCTATGTAGGAAGAGAAGGAAATAATTCTCTAAAGACTACATGACATGGAGAAACAACTCCTGCAAGCTCAAGAAGCTTTGTCCAAGAAAATACCTCTTCTTCAAGACGTAAATCATGAGGTAATGCATTCTAATGTGTCTTCAGTTTCCTCTTTAGAAAGACGTTTTGGTTCTTTTGAAAAGCATACAAGAGGAGTAGGATCCAAGTTATTGTTTAAAATGGGTTATGAAGGCAAAGGATTAGGAAAGCATGCACAAGGCATGGTTGAACCTCTTTCTATTGAGGAACGCCCCAAGAACCTTGGTCTTGGTTATGTACAATCTAATGGCGAAGACTCCAAAGCCATGAAGGCATGTGAGGCTAATGCAAAGAGAATTTTTGTTCCAAGTTCCATGAAGCAAATATGTCAAATTTGTTTCAAAGATGAATGCCATTGCTTTAAGCCTTTGTTGCAGCAAGAAGATGGTAGACATGCAACTCATGGCAAGCATGCAATTTTAGGCAGTTTTCAAGACTAGAACACTGATGTTAGTCTGCAATTGAAAGCTGGAGCCTCTACTAGTTCATCTCCTCATGGAGGCAAAAAGGATGAACATGCAAAGCAACATAAGAGATATAAATCTTCTCATGATCAATTTGATTGTGTTTCTGCAAGGCATGATAATTTTACATGCTTTAATGGAAGTTCTTGTACATATTGTGGTCGATTTAACCATCATGTTTTGAGATGCTAGATGAGGAAGAAAGCACACATGAAGCAGATGAAGCAAAGACTACCTTCAAAGAAGGTGCATATGATTTTCACTTTTTTCCAAAAGAAGGGACTTGTTGTCTCTCATTGTTGGACTTTGCATCCAACTCCTCGTCCCACGCACATGCAGCAAGAGGACAAAAATATTGGCGAAGGTGGAATCATGGATTCCATTATTGATGTGGAAAGGGAAGTTTCACATGAGGAAAAGTTGCATCAACAAAAATCACCATGGAAGTGGCTTGGTGAGAAATGGATGGACTTCTTGACACAATAAGATGTACTCCTTTTGTACATATGCAAATTTCGGATGTATGCATGTATTTTATGCTGTAATATCTTGTTTGTTTTGAGCCACCTTAGATCATTGATCAAGGCAACATTGAACAGTTTCATTCTGTAAATTTCTCGCCAGAAATTTTTGTGTGAGAGCAAGAAACATAGTAGTGGACAGTTGTGGACAAGTGCCTTCAGGAAGGGAAATGCCAAATTCTTTCCATTTGTGGTTCAATTTCATTTTCTTTGCAAGGCAAAAAAAAAATTTGAAGGGCTGAAGAGAAGAGGATGTTCATTCTCTCATTTTTCTGTATTTCAAATTAGTTCTTCATTTCAATAAGCTTTTGGGGACCAAAAGCCTCTCATTTGGGAGGTGTGATGAAGAGCTCAAATTTGAGCTTGGGAAAAAGCTCAAAAATGAAAGTGCTCAAATTGACTTGGAACCTGAGCGACCGGCTAGGCCTCGGCGATACGATCCCAATGCCGTGAACAACACTGAAAACCAATACCATATGAGAAAGATATTCAAGTTTGAAATTTCTCAATTTCAGGTAAAAAGTCAGTTTGACTTGGTTTGACCTTGATTAAAAAAAATATTAAAAAAGAAATATTCCTTGGAATATTCCAGATGGGTCAATCGAATGGCGCCAAGTGTCATTCACTGATTTGATGTTAAATTGACTTTTATATTGGCGGGCCAATAGGAGGCTGCCACGTGACAAGCCCAAAGGCCGCCACGTGACCCTCAATTCAGAAATTTTGGTGTATTAAAATGTTATTGCAATTCCGTGGTTTGAACATGGGCCTCATCCCCACGAGCGCTAAACTTTGCCATTGGCCCACAACCTCTGGATCTAATATAAAAGCGAAAATACTTATATTTGAATTTTAAATTGCTTTGTATGGCTCAAAAGGGGGGCTGCACTTCTTTGCAATGTGACCCCGTGTACCGAACCATAGCTATGAATGGTCGGCGGATATATATTAAATAGTTAACATTTAAAGTTGTGGATTGGGTCACATGAGATGCGAGAGGAATCAAGTTAATGTTTATGTCATGGTTTAAAAAAAAAAAAAAACCGTAAACTCCAACATAAAATCCGAAAGGTGCGGTCACGTGTGGCCTTGGAATATAATATTATGCTAGAATTCCACCAAATTCAAAGCCATTCCTATAATTAAGGCGGATTCTCCACATTTAACTGGAGTTAACTACAGTTGGCCCACAATTAGTGGGATTTTTGCCTAACATTGGGCAAAATACAGTTTGGAGCATATCTTTCACATGGGAGATCCTTTCTGAGTGATTTTTTTTTTTGATTTTGGGTCTCTTCGACCTTCTGGACTCATTGGCATAGGTTTCATAGCCAAAAGAGGTCGTTTTCAGGTGTTTTTTCTTCAGGGAAGTTCCAGGAGCCACTAAGGCCATATCAGTTTGGGAGCTGCATTGGGATGTGTGCAGCCATTGAATGTGAAACGAAGGTCATTTCTGACTGTATTCAGTGTTTTAAGTCCATTTATACAGCTCTTTTTACCTGATGAGGCATTCTTCACCTCGAATTTCTTCAGGGAATCTTTCAAGGCCACCAGGGCCATTCCAGTGCTTGAGCTGTTTGGGAGTTGTATTCATCTGTTTTTGGTGATTCAAAAGCCTAATTCCACTGTCTTAAACATTTTGAGTCCATTTGTAGAGGTTTAAGAACCATTGGAGGTCATATTCACCTCGAATTTCTTCATATAAGTTTAAAGGGCCATAAGGGCCATTTGAAGAAAGTACTGTTTAAGGTACAATTTCACTGTTTAGTGCTTGGGGAAGAGCATTCTTAGCTGTTTCCTATCTTCTGATTCTATTTTTGCAGTCATATTTTCCTTTAGAGGCACTTATTTACTTGTATTAGCCTTTTCATCTTTCTTAATACAAGAGGAAAAGCCCATTTTGGGAGGCTTAGTCCAACAGATGTAGCCCAGGAGGGGTGAATTGCTTTATCATCTTTGTGTCATTATTTGTTGAAGATATCATGCTAAAAAAATATGATATAATGTGTTAAACAACAAATTTAAGTAACTTGCCTTCACACATAAACACCTAAACATCTGCTCAAACTTATTTGTTTTATTCCACAAGACATCAAGCTTCAAGCATGAGTATTTTAAGAGTTAACCTTGGAGTTGTTTGCACATTTAAAATTATTGAAAATGGATACCTTGCACCCTTTATTCAAGTACATTCCATTTTCAGATCAAAACCTCAGTAGGAAGAGACAAAAAATTAGTTTTTCCCCTGAAATTAGTCATCATCGAACAATCGTTTGAGCAATGGGGTTTTGATGCAACCTCTGAGATCATTACTAATTTCTTGAAACAACATAAGTATATCCTTACACCAATAAATTATTTCACAAAATGGTTGGAGGCTATTCCTTTAAAAAATCATTAGCTCTAAATAGGTCATATGTTTTTATCGAAGAATGCATCGTTACCAAGTTTGGTCTCCCAAGCACCTTGTTATTTTACAATGCAACATATTTTTCTTATGAATCACTTATTGAATCTGGTATTCAAAACTGTATTACACAAAAATACCCAGCTAATTATTATCCACAAGGTAATGGTTTAGTAGAGTCCACCAACAAAAACCTTCTAAAAATTATTAAAAATTTGTTGCTGAAAATCATAAAAATTGGCTTAAATCTCTCATTTATTACATATTGGATTACATATAAGGAAACGATAGGGAATTCCCTTTGCGTTTTAGTATATGGGAAAGAATAAATATTCCCCCCTAATGCCACTTTACCATCATTTATGTTATTCCAATATGTCCATGAAGAGCCTTGCTCTAGCTTACAACATCATTTAGCTCAACTAATTAATTTGGAAGAGGATAGTGATAAAGCTAATAAAAAAATATGTAAATGATAAAAAAATTATTAAGTAATGGTTCAATAATCACTCAATAGGTGATAAAATTTTTGATGCAAGTGGCCTTGTATTGAAATGGGACAAAGCTCATGAAGAAAAGGGTAAACACACTAAATTCCAAAAACTTTGGATAGGACCATTTCATATTTCTAACAATGTAGGTTCATCTATTTTCTTGCTACAATGATTAGATGGAGTGGAGGAAACTCTGCTTGTGAATGGAAAATCTTGAATAATTTTTTTTCATAACAAGTTATTGCATTTAATTTGTAAACATGTAAATACTCTTTGTAAATCCATCTTTTGGTTATTGTTTGATGATAACAATTAATCACACTGCATTTTATATATCATGTTCATGCATTTATTTTATAACAAAGAACTATTATTAACTGTTTGCAAGGAATTTTGAAAATTTATCATGAGCATAATGGTATCATGATAAATTTTTTTATGGTTAATTTATCTTTACAAAGAAAATTTTCCTAGGGAAGTACTTAAAATTGAGTCTTTTCCTTTTTCCTTTACAGAGTAATTAACAATAGAAATGGAAAATATCAATATGCAAAGCTAATATATACTCCATGAGATGCATTATATGAAAGTAACTTTCATAACATCGCTTCATATATTCCATTGCAAAAAGAAATCTCAAATATATTTCTATCAAAAGGTGATTAATAAACTATAAAATATACTAAGTTGAAAGTATCAAAAGGTGTGTGAAGTGTATGCAAACCTATTGGGCTATAAATGGTTGCTAGTAGCAGGTCAATGCATATATGATATCAAGGAAACTTTTTCGGGGCTATGGATGCTTGCTGGTAGAGAAGCAATGTCGAGTAACCGAAAGACGAGCTGGACAATTTGCATCAAATCTTGGTTGGTAATCTATGCTTGGAATCAAATTAAAATCCTATCTTCTTATTCATATAAAATTAAAAAAATATATTCCCCCTCATCCCTTTGGACAAGATCAAATGGATAGGTATGAATACATGTCTATTTTTTCTAATTTTTATAAATAACTACAAACATTTAATCATGAAATTTCAATAAAATAATTTGTTTTCTTTATGCAATCTAGTCGATTATTTATCCTATTTTCATGAACATAGATAAATGGTTCTACCAATGTGTTGCCAATTGTTGTGGTAAAACAACAACCTTCCATTTTGTACTTAATTCATAATAAAAATGGATACCCTTTTACTTTTTGCATATGACTTCTCCATTTCTTTATAACGTTCTTGTGTATATATGGTGAATATTATGCCTTATCACCTTCATTGTACATAGTTCATGCATTAAAAACCATTAAAATTAAAAATAATGTCTGAGTACTTAAATGCACTATTAATTAACAACTATTTTTCACGTCTCGGGACGTAAGAGTCTCGGACGGCGCTTTCGCCTTATGCAAACACCCTTATAAAATTTCCGAGACAATATCTTTTTCATCAATTAACATGAAAATTCCCATATTGACTCTTGTCTCTTGGTGCAATCCATAAGTGCGCACTTTATAAAAGTTTCGAGGCAAGATTATCTTTTCCTATCGCTTCATGTTATAACTCTCTATTAAAGGTTTACGTCAAATCTTGGTCCTCATTTCGTTTGTTGGCTAAATTTTAATCCTCCCATAGGTACGAAGGCGATACAATAAATTCTCTAGCGAATTCTATGAAACTTTCCATCTCAAAATCTGTTAAAACTTTCAAGCCTTAGCCATTTCTAAATGTTTAAACTTGATTTCCACCCGAGAATTGCTAATTTCCTCCATAATTCTTTTTTCCATTATTTCACTCCACTCATTCTACTAGCTCTGTAAAAACCGTGAACATGGGAAAACAACCTAAGAATAAGCAACCTGTGTAGAAGCCACCTAAACCAAGCCTTGAAGAGACAACGATAAGGATCCAAATACATTTTTGTTTTTGGAAAATAAAGAAGAATAAAGAAAGTAATTTTAACGTCCGCGAGGCTAAAAATAGCCTATGGGATAGATTGCTTCTCCATTTGGATCTTGTAATCAGCCCTTTTCCTGTGGAGTTTTACAATAAACGCTCCTAGCTTCTCGACAAACTCTTCACTGACTAGATTATCCCAGGAGCTAGCTGCCAGAATACCTGCATAATTTTCCCTACTGTATTTGAAGGCCTCGCATTCTAAAATGAAATGTTTTTTTGTTTCCACTTTTCTGGACGAGAAAAAACACATACTCTTTCCTCCCACCTTTCTTTTGGCCTTTTTCAGCCCCCTGTTTCACAACAGAGTTGATGAGAGTTAGTCCTTAATTGAGCAATAAGAATATTAGATCTCCAATAAATATTGGCCCCTATGTACACTTTTTGATGATGATTATGAGTCGGGTTAAACCCTTCAATGTAGTACTTCTTCTTTCTCCCCAACTCTTTCTCCCAAGTTCATTTGTGGAACTTATCCATAACAAATTTTTTTATCTCTTTATTGTTTGTAGGACACATGCTCAAGAAAATACCCCATTTACTAAACCATTTGATATTTTTCCACATCCAAGTCTTCTTTCTTTTGCATAATCTGTTATTAAAAACAACCCTAGGCCATCTATCATCTTCCATTTGCTCAATTTTTTTCAAATATCTTATGACTCGCACTATAGCAATTGCTTCAATAGGAGCAACCACTGTTTCACTTAACAAGATAGCATAAGGAACCGCACTTTTAATTTTGAATTTGTTTGTAATCAAACGCTTTTGAATTTTCTCAATTTGTTTCCTCTGCATGTCAGTTGTGCTACTGGCCAACAATTCACAACCATAGAGAATCACTAGAATCACTAGAAGCCCAAAAAGAGTTAGAGTGGTTTTCCAGTCCCACGGTTCCGCCTCTCCACACCTGTTTTGAAGAGCATAAAATGTTTTCCAACCCCCTAGAGTTATTTTCTTTCTACAACCATCCCAACTTAAATTTTTGTTGAAGTCAATTTTGAGGTATTTGTAGTTTGCAACTTCTTCCAGAATGTTTCCTTCAAAGTAGAACTTATGTTGGTTATGCTTTCTTTTGTTAGAGAAAACCACTACTTTCGTTTTGCTAATATTGACTTGCATCCCCACCCTTCTACAGAAATCCTCAAGGGAACGTAAGTGCTCTTGCAAATCAAGAGCTGATTTAGCAATCAATATAAGGTCATTTGCATACAAAAGAAGCCTTATAACGAACTTGCTCAAATGGATACCGTCACCCCCTTGAGAATTTAGCCACTCTTCAAGCTTGTCAATATATAGTAATTAGAAAATATGCTGGAATGATTCGTGGAATTAGATGTACAATATTCTAGAAGATTAATCATTTGAATCCCTAGAAATTGATGTGCAACTCTTTAGAATTGTTGTCTTTCCTATTATATATATTTGTTGGCCATTCATAGACATTAATAAAATTATATTATCTTATATACCAAGTTATAATAACTAAGACATGAATTTCCACTATCCTAATCTTAGATATGCTATTAAGGAGGTTAGAACCTCAATCAAGGTTTAGGTGGTAGAGATGCAATGCTTTCTATTCTACATGATATATGGTGTGAAACAATTTTTGATATTTTTTTGGACTATGATGTGTCGTTCATGCATTGAACAATTCATTAAAAGGTTTTGACTCTCCTTTGCATTTGAAGCTTCTGGTTTGAATCCTTATAGGTATTAAGACAATATTTGAAGGGTCCCACCTATAGATTATGTAGAGGTAAAACAAATATTAGTTGAATCTTTGTCAAATATTTATCCTCCAAGTGATGCTATTATGATTAGAGAATAATTTCTTTCCTCTATTTTGAAGAATGATTTTGGATAAACTTTGGCAAAACTAATAAATAAACAATGGTCCAATCACCTCTTTCTTCTAGGTATATGCCACAAAGAGATTTAGCTATAGATAATTAGTAATATTGATTGGGATTTAGAGTCACACTTCTCTCCAAAAAATTACATTAAGATATGTTTGAACACCTCTAGATCCATGGTTTGCTCCCATAAATAATCATATGAAATAAACACATCCCCTCAACCAAGGGAGTGTTCCTTTTCTAAGGGTCCCTTGGATCTTAAGAAATGTGCTTGATCCCTTCCGATGATGCCACATGTTACCCTCTCCTTAGACCATTTCCTTCCTTTGACCAAATCATTTTCCTTATAATAATTCCAAAGGGGAAATCCTCCTCCAATAAGGCCACTAAACTCCCTAACAAATGGATCTTATGGAATAGTGCAAGAGATGCCCCATGATGTTAATGGTCACCTCCTCAAAAAATGTCTTCCATCAAAATAAGTGTATTGGATAGTGGATTTTATTCTTCATGTTAACAAAATACACAATATATATATATATATATATATATATATATATATATATATCCCGGATGCGGGTGTACAGGTGGAGTTCTAATGAGGTGGGACAAAGGTGCGGCGAGGCATGCCGACACTTGCTTGTCCAGTACATGAAGTTAAATCGCCCTCTGCGCGAGGGCCTGCAGAATTTACACACCGCTCATACCAAAGCCATGGGCTTAGAAAACTTCAGATTTCACTCGACGTCCTCAGAGCTGGCTCCTGCCCATGCATGCTTCGGCTCGATTCGCATCAAGGATGCAGTTATGAGGGAAGATCTTCCTTGCGTGAGAAGGATGGTTATTGCGCGGGTTGGCGTTGAGCATGCGGGGGAATGGTATCATTTGCGCCGGGTTATTTGTCACCTGGTCTTGGCATTCACTCTATTTTGCATTGGCGTCATCTGTAGTTTTCTTCAGCGCTGGGAGAGGGTCTTTAGGTTGGATTTGCGCTCTGTGCAGCATGATGCTCTGCCTCCTCTGATACCCTGCTGCTTCTTTCAGGTCTCTGGTCTCCTTCTGAAGTCTTTTTCCTCCGTCTTTACTGTTCTCTGGTCTCAGTTGCTCCCCACAATGCCTCGGCTGCATCACCGAATGCGGAGCCGAAGAGGTCGCTCCAGGGGTCGCCCCTCAAGTGAACATTCCAACCCCTCCTCGGTCACGCCTTCTCTCTCCTGTGGCTTGGGAACTGGACATTACCCCCAAACTTGCAGTGGGAGGGGGCGCCTTCCAGACTTTCGCCAGAGCTGGAGTTCCCATGAGCCTCGTCCTCCGGCTTCCTCAGCTCCCACCACGGGCTCTGCGCATTTTATCTTCAATAGCTCCCTCACCCGCCCTAGGATCACTGCTATTTTCTCGGTGGTATTTCTTGAGGAAAGCCTGCATGGGGAGTCCAGTATGCAGCCTGCAGGTCCTGAAGCAGAATCGGCCCAGTTCTTGAATATCCATTTGGGAAGCGGCAGAGATCCGTTGCAGTCTCCGGTGGTCCCTGCGAGCTTTGTTCCTGATGAGGTCATGGTCCCAGCTGATCCTGGTCCCTCGGCTTCAAAAGAAGTGCTCGCCCGAGATATGCTCGCCTCAGGCTGGTGCCGGATCGTGGAGGAGCCTCCAGATGATTAGCTGGTTTGCTGCAAGGTTGTTTTCTGTTCCTGCTGCCCAAACTATCGGGTTTATTTTTGTGCTGATGGTTATGGAGTCTTTTGGCAACTTTTTGCTTATTTTTGGCTCAAAGAAAACTCTGGAAAATTTCATTATGCTCCCCTGCGTGGGTCATGGCAATCTTTTCAGACTGGTTTCCCAGATAGTGGGCAGTCTCCATCCTTGTTTTTTCTTGACAATTCTGCCTCCAAGGCAACAGTTTTTGACTACGGTCACGTTGTAATATTATCCCTTTGTTAATAAATCAATTTTACTTAGAATATATATATATATATAATTTAGGGAGTATTAAACACAAAATTACAAGTTTTTCCAAGTGTTATGAATTCACTGATAAAGCTATCAACTTCCCCAAAACATGCATTAGAGACCTCTCTAGGTCATGCATTCATATACATTAGTGTAGGTACCTTTTGTTATAACATTTTTTGCCTCACTTATCTTCAAATGTAAGTATTGGCCAGGGTAGTATCCCTCTCCCTATCTAGACCTAACATTATATTAAAAAAGATTTTTCAAATCCTATACGTGATCTTCCCAAAGTAAAATTGCGTATGTACGCAAGTCTTCTTGAAGCCTCCCATATACAAATTTTTAAAATATGAAAAAATATAAATCAACTATTTTTCGGGCCGGGTTTACAGGTTAGAATGGAATCCCACCTACAAGATCCCGTAGCATAACAAAACCAACCAATTTTTGGTGTTATAAATACACAACTTTCCCTTAAGAGCATCATTATACTTGTCATCCATACTTTGTCAAAATTTTCCCCGGATTAAGTTTCATTTTCTTGTGTTTTTAAGCACTCTCCTGTCTCCAAGAAACCCTAGTTTCCTTGCTATGGTGTTGAGCATCCCTATGTCAGATCCATATTGCTACTACTAGAGAGGATACCTTTAGTGGCCCAAGAAGGAAGGATCTGAAGGAAGGTTCCATCAGTGCCAACAACCATGATCAAGTGATGTTTTAACTTCCTTCTACTGCTAATTTCAGTGAAAAGAAGCTCACATTCCATCCCATTTATATTGTATATATTTCATGTTTATGAATGCTTAATACTATAGATTATGGACTTACATGATATATGTGCTTGAATGCTTTGAATTATTTGTTCCGCTCTTCGTCTCTCAATTTTGTTAGTGATTTGTACCTTTAGAGTGAGAGATTATGGTTTGGACCTTGCAGGATCTTCATCAAACATAGGACTCACCTACAAGTACTAGTCACCTATCTTGTGAATTCAAAATGATCTGCATATTTGTTTGAATTTCTTCATTTATTTTTGTCTTCTGCTTTGTTGGGGCTATCGACCCTAGCCATAAGGAAATCTTCCCGCAATAGAATTGATGACTCTATTAGGGAAAATACTTTTGAGTATTTTCCTTAAGGCTTGTTTCCCTGATTTGGGTGATAAATATTTGTCTTGCTTTGTTTCATAGTTTCTAGATCCCTCTTTGGATATATCCTTCCAACCTGATCCTTTGGATATGGGCTTCCAATTTATTTTTTTAGTCTTTTGAACAAATATGAACTTTTATTCTATAAAAATTGTGTATATACACTTGACTGTTATAAAATTACTCATATGCATGTTTCTTTGATAATAGTTGTGCATGCATGCACCGTTTATAAAGAACAATCATGTACAATCCTGAAGGTGGAAAAATTTTCACTCTTCTTTATGTCTAGAAGGATGGGAAAGGTTAGTGTTTGATCCTTTTTGTAGTTCCGACTCTGATATTTTTGAAGTTGTAAGTATTTTCGAAATAATTTGCTGGTATATGTGAATGTTTCCTTGTATAAGCCTAGGGTTTATTATTGTGTAAGATTTTTAGGGTTTAGGTTGGATCCTTGGACTTAGTTTCTAGGTCTTTGATTGCTTCAAGCCTTGTTGGCCGCCTTTTGCTGCTATTTGTTTGGTAGTATTTGATTACTCTTCATTCCTTTTCACTTGTTGTATACTAGAATGTAATATTTTGAGCTTGATTTGCTTTTGTTTTGTTGAGGTGTAGTTTTCACTTTAAAAATAACATAAAAGAAAATAAATTTTTTGTGTGCTTTTTTGTTTTTTGTTTTAGTTTGTTGCTTCTCACTTTGAAAAAGAAATAAAAAATTTATTGACATTCAAAAATAGCATGGTAATGACTGTGTATTTGTGGCCATGGAAATTTTTTCTAAGATGGATATATTGGAAACCTAAAAGAAGAGAATCACAATAGAGGACACTGCCAAACTCTTCTTTGAATGAGTACGGGTACATTTTTGGATCCCACAGACCATTATATCAAATTGGGATGGCAGGTTCCTAAGCATATTCTGGTCAAGTCTCTAGACACTATTGGACACCAATCTCACCAAGTAACTCTGCATTCCATCCCCAGACTGATGGCTAGACAAGGGTCGTCAATAGGATGATAGTGCACATACTCCACATGTACAAATCTATCATCCATGAAATTGGGATGAGAGTCTACCCTATGTGCAAGACATTTATAACAAAGCTCTCCATAGATTGACTGGTCACAGTCCCTTTCAAGTGGGTCTAGGATTTCAACCATTGCGTCTGATAGATGCTGCCATACCTCATGTGACTACATAGAAATAATCCACACATGTACTGTCTTAGGCTAATAAAGCAACTAGATTTATTGAACGTATCCAAAAAATCCACCAACAAGTTCACGACATCTTGGAGAATTCCAATGCCAAGTACAAGGAGTGACATGATCAACATCGAGTGCCACACAAGTTTCAGGTTTACGACAAAGTTTGGTTGCATTTGAAGAAAGAATGCCTAACCGAAGCCCATCGGAAGCTCCGACCACTCCAATATGGTATTTACACCATCATCAAGGTGGTGGGAGACAATTATTTTGAGCTCAACATTCCCCCATTCCTTGGCTTGCACCCAGTGTTCAATGTGGACCACCTTCGACCATACTTTCCACAATTAATGGACACATAAGACATTGCAAAAAAACTCACACCATCAGAGCTAAACCCCAATTGTATGGAACATTCCAGAA
Source organism: Pinus albicaulis (assembly GCA_034641835.2). Taxonomy (NCBI): domain Eukaryota; kingdom Viridiplantae; phylum Streptophyta; class Pinopsida; order Pinales; family Pinaceae; genus Pinus; species Pinus albicaulis. The sequence continues at coordinate 1,299,759,678 of CM076584.1, read as the reverse complement.
CTACACGGATCATGGGAATGTAGACCAAGAACTCTCGACAACAGAAGATCCAACTGTATCGGGTTGTCAAAGTTGGTCAACTCCTGCACCAAGGCAAGTGGCTCTCCAGGGACCAAGCTCATCAGAAGTTTCCTCATCTCATGGAGGAACTCAATGCAATGGGGACCATTGCTTCCTACAGGGGGAGGACTGATCCAGGTGGATATTGGTGGCCACGTTCCTACTCCAATTGGACCCCCACCATTGTTTCTTTTAGTTTCGTTAATTGTAGCACAATTTACTATTTTTGGCAGTTTTTCGAGTCATTAGAGGAAATTTTAGCCTAAAAGTGGCCTCCTAAGGAAAAATAATAAAACATAGTTAAAATAATAAAACATAGTTAAAATAATAAAATAATAGTTATGAATTTTGGACGGAAAAGAAGAAAACTACTTTTTTTTTTTTTTTTAATTGTAGTTTTAACTTATCTCCTTATAATTTTACTCAAATTTCAAGTGTAGAAACTCATTGGATGCAGAATTAAATTCTACATCCAACGAGTACCCATTATGGATATTTTTTAGAAGATCCACATTGATAAAAATTGGAGATACATAAAAAAGCGTGTTGAACACACTTTTTTTATGTATCTCCAATTTTTATCAATGTGGATCATCTAAAAAGTATGCATAATGGGTACTCATTGGATGTGGAATTCAATTCTGCATCGAATGAGTGTCTACACTTGAAAATTGAGTAAATTCATACGAAGATAAGTTAGAAATACAATTAAAAAAAGTAGTTTTTCTTCTTATCCCTTTGAAATATTTACATGTACCTCTTTTTAAATTTAAATGATTTTGATTGTTTACATATTATGACATGGAAATTATGCAAACATTTCATGGGAACTTTTAGGATGAAATTTCCTCTAATGCCTGAACTTCCGTATCTTTTTTGAGGCCCTAAAAGACATTTTTTGAGAAAATTGGGGCCAACATGAGTCATTGATTGATGTTGGACACTTTAAAGTTTTATTCCTCGTATATATATTTCTAACAAGGTATTGTGTGCATCAAACATAGATCGTATGCCAAAGTTATGTCCCCGAGAAGTTAATGTACCAATTTACCCAAACAGGGCCCATTGTTTTGGCGCTTCATCTCCTAGGGTTTGGTTTTTGGATGTTTAGGGTTTTACATTGTTTCTCAATAATAAATAGGCCTTTGAGACTCATTGGAACATATTTCAGAGGAATTTAGCCGCCAAATATCTTCTCAGAGACAAGATACCATCGCCTGAGCTAGTTTATTTCCATTCTGCATGTAAGCATATTTCAGTCTTTGATATTAATGAAATGAAGTTATATTTCTACCACATCTCTGTGTCCATGTTTATATTTGTATTATGGTGTGTTCTTGCATAAATTAGTATCAGTTGTATCAGAGCAGTCTACTCTTTCTCTGTTTTTCTTTGCATGTCCCCAACAAGGTTAGGGTATAAGGAGTTAGGGCTCAATATGGTTGAACCCTTGCAATTTCAGCCTCGCAAACCCTGAAGGCCTCCCATGGAAGACGAAAATAAGATGGGGGAGCAGGATATCCTATCAAAATATTGCTTAAGGAGGCCCTTGAGAAACAAAGGAATGCGATGATGGATAACTTTTCCCAGATCCTTCGGCGGGTGTCCATAGGCGACACATCTTCATCCGACAGCCACTTTGGAGGAGTCACTCCCTTTAACGTACAAGTCAACTTTTAAATTCCCACATTTGAAGGAAAAATATATGCAAATGTCGTAGATAAATGGTTAAATATGTTGGAAGGACATTTTTATGTTCATGATTTTTCCAATAGGGAAAATATTACTTTTACACTCTTGAATGCTACCCCCCATGTCAAGGACTGGTGGGAAACCTACTATGAGTAGAAGGATGAGGAGGAGCTCTCACTATTCTCGGCCACACCCACTTGGAATTATTTCTGAGATGCCATCAAGGAATAGTACTACCCTGTCGGGAGCTATGAAGACAAGTACATACAATAGACTACGTTGCAGCAACATAGGGATCAAGATGTGCATGAATTGAAAAATATTTTCCATACCTTGCGCACAAAGTTGGGTATCAAATATTATGAGAACCATATGGTTCTCAAGTACTGCAGTTGTTTGCACAAACACATTCAAGAGGCAATGGAGTTCCTGGAAATCTCCTCGCTTGGTGCAACATACTGATATGCTGCCAAAATTGAGCAAAAATTCATGCAGAAGAAGCGAGACTTTGGATCTTTGAACCCAAAAAAAAACAAAGGCACCCCCAGGAAACAGAGCAAAGGACAGAGCCCGACCGGGACCCCCTAGGGAAACTCCTCAAAGTCACAAGCCAAGGGTGATGGGAAGGTAAAGAAGGACACCAACAAGTGGTGTGAGTTCCATAAAATCCCCACTCACAACACATATAAATATCACACAAAGCATGAACTAGTGGCCAATCTGAGAGACTCAGAGATGGATGTATGTTCTGATTCTAAGCTGGAAACCTGACAAGGGAACCAAAAAGGGTAAGCAGGTCGTTGACTCAGAACCCATTGTGACGGTGGTCACCACCAAGCTCCAATAGGAAGAACCTGAATATCCAATGGAGGAGAAGCCTCTCTTTCACTCACAAATGTGGGTGAAGGGCTCACTGCTAAAATTCATTGTCAATAGTGGGAGCCAAAATAACCTCATTTCAGAAGAGGTTATGAATAATTTGGGCCTACCAACCACACCACACACACAATTGTACACCATCATGTGGATTCACCAAGGATGAGATCTTCGCGTGAGCCAGTAGTACCTCCTTTCCTATAGCATCAAGCCCTTCACAGATGAGGTATTGTGTGATATAGATCCTCTTGAAGTTTATAATATATAATTAGGCCCACCATACTTGTGGAAGCGTCATGCCATGTATGAGTCTAGGCCTCACACTATTATTATTCCTTTGGGTAATAAGTTAAACATGATACCAGAGGTAGACCCGTCTATCAACATCTCTTGGATCTTTGCTAAGAAATGTAGTAAGATCATCTCCTAGACCAGTAAATTTGTTTTCTTTCTTATTCACTCTCAAAGTAAGGGGAATATTGTAGCCACATCCATGGCCCCTAGGAAAGGTTCCTCCACACAACAAAAGCAGGTGGATACGGTCGTGGAAGAATATAGGGACATACTCTCCTCACCCTTAGGGGTACCCTTGCACTGTCAGGTAAAGCATTCGATCGATCTGACTCCCAGAGCACCTCTACCCAATGGGCCGATATATCGTCGCTCCATTATGGAAAATGACGAGATCAAGTAGAAAATTCAGGATTTGCGGCAAAAAGGGCACATCTAACCAAGTTTCTCACCTTATGGGAGCCTGACTATACTTGTACATAAGAAGGATGGGACCCGGAGGATTTGCATTGATCATTAGGCACTAAACAAAATCACTTTCAGGAACAAGTATCCAATCCCCCAGATTGATGACCTTCTGGACCAGCTCAAGGGGGAAAAATATTTCATCAAGATTGATCTGAAGTCTATCTATCACTAGGCTCCAATAGAGCCCATAGATGTATGGAAGACCACCTTCAAATCCAAAGTAGGAATTTTTGAGTGGTCGGTTATGCCCTTCAGGTTGAAAAATTCCCCTGCTACTTTTATGAGGCTAATGGATGACATCTTATAGCCCTTCAGCAACTCGTTCACGATTATTTATCTGGATGACATATTAATATTGAATAAGAGCTGGGAAGAACACTTGAAACACATTTAACAAGTCCTTCAAACCCTTAGGCAACACAAACTGTGTGCCAACTTGGAGAAATTCACCTTTGGCACGAGCCAAGTCCAATAACTGGGTTACATCATAGATGAGTGTGGCATGCATGTGGATCTAACTAAGGTACAATTCATTCAGGATTGGCTAGCCCCGACCACTCTAACAGAGCTTTGCAGCTTTTTGGGCCTTGCAAATTTTTATCGGAGGTTCATTTTGGGATTCTCCCATATCACTTGGCCTTTGAGTTAGATTACTAAGGGAGAGGTGAAAGCAAATTTTTCCTGGTCTGATTCCCAACATAAGGCGTTCATTGAGTTAAATCACTGCCTATGCTATGCACCGGCACTCACACTGCCACACCTGAAGCAACCATTTGAAATTGAGACAGATGCCTTTGACTATGCTATTGGTGCAATCCTCACCCAACATGGGCATCCAATGTCCTATCATAGTGAGACACTTTTTGATACAATTTGGAAGTACCCCATCTATGATAAAGAGATGTATTCCATCATGCAGGCTTTCTGAAAATGGAAGAATTACATTCTGGGGAAGGAGACGGTCATCCACACCGAACACCGACCTCTTTAGTGTATACATACACAAGGGAGTTGCAGAACAATTACACTTGAACATTAAATACAAAAAGGGCGACACCAAATATGTTGCAGACTGCCTCAGCCAACCCCTAGTTGCAGCCTTGACTACTGTTCTCAACTCTTTTGGCCATGAGACCTATGGATGGTTGCAACTATACAAAAATGATCCAAATTTCTCCTCCACATACCAGATGCTAGTATATGGAAAGAAATTTCCCGATTTCCACTTCTAGGACACATTATTATGCTACCTAGGCCACCTTTGTGTTCCTTCAAGTGAGTGTGCCAAGCTAATTTGGGAGGCGCACTACAGTCGGGTCGTAGGAAAATTTTATTGGCTGTACTACAAAAGTAATTTTATTGGCCAAAAATCCGACTGGATATTGGAAAATATATCATATCCTGCACTTCCTTCACCATTTCCAAGCCAACCATCAAGAAGCAAGGCTTGTACACTCCTCTGCCTACTCCCAGCCAGCCTTGGGAATCAATCTCCATGGACCATATGTCTGGCCTCCCTTCTACCAAGCATGGTAATGACTGTGTATTTGTGGTCGTGGACAAATTTTCTTAGATGGCTATATTGGTGGCCTACAAGAAGAGTATCATAGTAGAGGACACTACCAAAATCTTCTTTGAATGAGTATGGGTACATTTTGGGATACCGCAGACCATTATATCAAATCGGGATAGTAGGTTCCTTATCACATTCCAGTAAATCCTCTAGACACATTTGGAAACCAAGCTCTCCAAGTTGATTGTGTTCCATCCCTAGACTAATGGCTAGGTAGAGGTCTTCAACAAGATGATATTGCACATACTAAGCATGTACAACTCCAAGAATCCACGAAATTGGGATGAGATCCTCCCCTATGTGCAAAAAAATTATAACAGAGCTCTCCATAGCTCGAATGGTCGAAGTCTCTTTCAAGTGGGTCTAGGATTTCGACCATTGTGTTCGATTTATGTTTCCATACCTCATGCGGCTATAGAGAAAGAATCCACGCATGTACTTTCTGAGGCTGATACATAAACTAGATTTGTTGGAATTATCCAGAACATCCGCCAACAGGTTCACAAAATCCTATAGAAGTCCAATGCCAAGTACAAGCAACGACATGATCAACATCGGGTGCCACACAAGTTTCAGGTGGGCGATAAAGTTTGGTTGCATTTGCAGAAAGAATGCCTAATTGGAGCCTATCGGAAGATCAGACCACTCTGATATTGGAATTACACCATCATCATGTCAGTGGGAGACAATTATTTTAAGCTCAACATTCCCCCATTCCTTGGCCTACACCCAGTGTTCAATATGGACTGCCTTTGGCCAAACTTTCCACCATTACTGGACACATCAGACATTGTCGAGCAAATCATACCAACAGAGATAAACTGTGGTTGCATGGAACATGCCACAACTGATTGGATCATGGACATACATACCAATAACACTCGCTAATATAAATCCAGTTGTATCGGGTTGTCAAAGCTATCCAAATCCCGCACCAAGGCAAGTGGTTCACCAGGGACCAACTTAAGTAGAAGTTTCCTCATCTCATGGAGGAACTCAACACAATGGGGACCATTTCTTCCTAAGGGGGGAGGACTGATCCAAGTGGATATTGTGGCCACCCACCGATTCCACTTGGACCCCCACCATTTTATCTTTTAGTTTTTTAGTTTCCTTAATTGTGGCACAATTTACTATTTTTGGTAGGTTTTTGGGTCCTCAACTTACGGATCCATTTTGAGGCCCTAAATGATGTTTTTTGGGAAAAACGGGGCCAACATGGTTAAACAAAAAGTGTTGGCCACTTAAAGGTTTTAATCCTTAGATATATCTTTCTAACGAGGTATTGTGCACGTCAAACAAAGATCATATGCCAAAGTTACATCCCCAAGAAGTTGATGTACCAATTTACCCAAATATGGCCCATGGTTTTTTTGCTTCATCCCCTAGGGTTAGATTTTTGGATGTTTAGGGTTTTTAATTATTTATCAATAATAAATAGGCCTTTGAGCCTCACTGGAACACAGTTCAAAGGCATGTAGCTGCCACATATCTTCTCAGGGATAAGCTACCATCGCCCGAGCTAGTTTATTTCCATTCTGTATGTAAGCATATTTCAATATTTGATATTAATGAAATGAAGTTATATTTCTATTGCATCTCTGTGTCCATGTTTATATTTGTATTATGTTGTGTTCCTACATAAATTTGGATCTTATACGATCCCATAGCATAACCAACCCAACCCATTTCTGGTGGTATAAATACACACCTTGGGTTTTCCTTATGAACATAATTATACTTGGAATCCATACTCTACCCAATTTTTCCCCAAATCAGGTTTGTTTTTCTCGTGCTTTTAAGCATTACCTTGTCTCTAGGAAATGCTACTTTCCTTGTTGTGGTGGTGAGAATCCACATGTCAGATCCATATTGCTACTATTGGAGAGGAGACCTTTAGTGGCTTGAGAAGGAAGGATCCAGAGGAAGGTTTTATCGATGCTAACAACTGGGACTGGGATCGGGTGGTGTTGTAACTAACTTACAACTGTTACTTTCACTAAAAAGAAGCTCGTATTCCATCCCATTTTATTGTATATATTTAATATTTATGAATTCTTAATATTATTTATTATGGAGTAACATGATATATATAATGTAATACTTTGAATTATTTTTTCTACTCTTGGTCTCTTGAATGTGTTGCAGGTATGCACCGTTGTAACAAGAGATTAGGGTTTGGACCCTTTCAGATCTAAATCAAATCTAGTGCCCACCTATGAGTACTAGTCACCTATCTTGTGAATTCAAAGTTATTTTCATGCTTGTTTGATTTTCTTTATTGATTTCTTTCTTCCACTCTATTGGGGATATCAACCCTATCCCCAAGGAAATATTCCTATAACACCTTTGACATATGATATCTAGATCCTTGAATATCCCTTAATAAATGAGAAATTACCTCCTTGAGTTGTTGTTTAATTATGGGGAAACTTGTAGAATACTCTAACAAACAAAGCTAAAATATATGGCCTTTGTTCTAGTATACGAGTAGTTGGATTATATTCAATTTTTTGGAATTTTATGAGAAGGTATAAATTCAATTTTTGGACATTTGTTTTCCTTTGAAAGGTCCTTAATAAAAATTCATAGTATTCTCTATCTGACCTTGATGTCAATGATATTGGAGAGGATATTTGTCCTTGAATATGTGTTAAATATAGAAGAGAAAGACAACATCCATATTTTTGTTGTATTTGGAGTGAAACAAGGTTCATAAAGAAATATTTTGTTGTTGAGGAAAAAAGAATGTAGGTTTGAATCATATGTTTTTGCCTCCAACATAATGTCAACTTACTAGTTATAAAACCTTTAAGTAATCTAGGATGATACACTATTCATGCCATTTTTATTAAGTCTACAAAAAGGATGAAAAGACGTTGTGATAGTAGATTTGCTCCTCAAAAATTTTTGTTAGACCAAAATTTCCTACTCTATTGTGATTCTCATTTTCAATAAATATAACAAGTATTCCATTAGTAGTTGTGTTTCCTAGGAAGGAAAATTATAACACCTTCTTCAACTTGTGTGCAAACCCAAAAATTGTAGTAGTCCCTTGCCTTCATTTTGCATTAATTCTTACGCCTATATGTAATGTTTGTATCAATAAAAACCCCTCCTTCATAATAGCTATGGATTATCCTTCTCCAATTAAATCATCATTTGTAAATATAAATCTCCTTGAAGAATGAAACAATGTCCAATTTAAACCTTTGCTTGCATGTTGGTAAAAACATAATATGCATCATACTTTCTTATCTTCAACCATTGAAAAATTCAAAAACTTCCCAAAAAATTATTTTAGGGGCATTTCCCTGAAACCCCCACATAGGGCAGATTTGTACCTACTATGACTCCCCAGCTACGCCCACCACAACATACGGTGCATGGGATAGTCATTCAAAGAATATAACACATATCCAACATTCTCCCACTTGTTTTTTTATTTGCACACAAGGGGTCGCATGAGTATATGATCAACAATACAGGGCAATAACGCCAATGTTTCTCTACAACAAAATAACTTCTTAGTTCTCTCAAATAATTTTCAATGAATCTTCAAAATTCTTCAAAGTGTCCACCTTCACTAGCAACACGTTATTTTCTTCAGTCATATCTCACACAAAGTGATATTGAGCATCAATATGCTTTGTCTTAGAATGATATTTTGGGTTCCTTGCTAGGAAGACTGAACTTTGCCTACCACAATCTATCCTCATAACTCATTGGGTGGAGTTTAGAAGATATACATATTGGCCATTTCATGTCTTTCTATTATGGAAATTACATAATTGAAGTTAGTGTTTGGGATGCCTTCACAGGGGTTAGCCATAATTTTAAGGTCAGTGTCTGAATTTTTGAGGTTTCAAGGATTTGGCCATATCCTTTGTCATATGGTGTGGTAAGGGGCATGACTAAGAGATTAGCTGAAAGGAGCTAATTTTTGGAAGGAAAATATGTTAGTTATCAGGGTATGGACTATCTAGTGTTGGTAAAACTTAAAAAAACCTTCAAATTTGAACCCCAATTACTAATAGGTCCCAAATTTTTATCAAATAATGTATAATTTCCCATCAATTAGAGTCCATCAACCATATTAGGTGAATTCCATGAGTGGAGTTTCTTTGTTTACCTAGTGTGTTGGTGGTTTGGTGACTTGGTGGAAAGAATTTTAGTTGATAGAGAAACGTGGAGAAGCGATAGTTGATTGTCCATTATCGAATCATGAGGGAGTGGTTGAAGATTATTCTGGTAGTTTCCAATGGCTAAATTCCTGATGACCTATATTTTTGGATATTAAAGGATCGACTTTCGAGATATTGAAGGATAAACTTTTGGGATATTTGAGGATCAAATTTCACGATATAAAAGGATATACTTTTAAAGTATTGTGTTATTGGGAGGTTGGAACACTGGTTATTAGGTTTTACTTCCAATATTGAGGAAAATCGATACTATTCTAATGTGGCGTGATAACATCATTCTTTGTGGCATGTTGGTGTGTCATGATGAAGTGGCACGAAGAGAAATTTTAGGTGATGTGGCATGATGATTTGGTGTTGACATGGCATGTAGACATGTTGAGATGAAAAGGGATGGGGTGATGTGGATCACATTGTGTAGTGGTTGTAAGTTGGAATATAGGTTGCAGATGATGTGGATGGCATACAAATTCCAAATAGCGGATATGGAATATTAGATGATCTATATTTCAGATTATTCAATATCGAGAGATCATGTTTTGGGATATATAAACATTAGTTAAGTAATAACATCACATATTATCCTGATATTGGCTTGTAAATCTATTATATGTTAAGATATCAAGACTTCGATATCAAGGAATTAGTGTGTCAACCATTACACATTTTATTAGTTTCTCCTAATAATAATTTTGCTTAATAGATCCTTATTTATAGTTAAGTTGATGTGGTGTAAACTTTTTGGATGACAATATATTTCCAAATATATTATTCATGAAATTATCAAAGAAAACTTATGACATCTTAGAGACCAATTATTAGGGCATTACAAAGGTAAAGGAAATCAAGTTCTAGAAATTAATAATGAATTTTGAGAATTTTAAGAGGAAGTACTTAAAGTTAGTAAATTAGTTCATGACTGAAGTCATGAAAATTTTAAACCAACCAAGAATGAGTGGTTAAGAACATCATGGTTAAAAAGTGATAAAAAGAGTTCTTAGAACCTTTCCTAATAATTTTGATGCAATAGTTTTATGCATTGAAGAGTGTAAGGACTTGAAACAACTATAAATATATGATATGTTGGGGTCTTTGATATCCCATGAATCGAAACTAAATGAGAATGGTGATTATTTGAAAACCACATTGTAATCGTAGGTTTCTATATCAAGAGGAAAAGGAAGGTCAAGAGGTAGGGGTAGGAGTAGAATAAGTAGTAACCAAAGATATGGTAATGAATATTTCTAACAATAAATGAAACCATATTAGAACTTTCATAGATCAAGTGGGAGCAACAAAAACATAAGCTCACAACTAAATGAGATGTATGAAAAATCCAAGGTTAAGATTTTTTACTATAATAATCTAGGTTATTATACACATGAATGTAGGAAGAAGGATGACTTTAGCAAATAGGATTCAAACTATTATAACACCTCTAAGGACAATGAAGATTCTTTATTCCTTACTTGAAATGATTCTAAGAATACTTATAATAATACATGGCTTATAAATAATGGGTGTAGAAATTATAAGTCTAATTATAAACCTTGATGATTTAGTTAGGGTTGAAGTTAAATCGGGGTTAAGTAACAGTTTAAATATTATGAAAGAAGGAATATTCAACATATTAACCAAACAAAGCTACTGAGGGCATATATTAGATGTATATTTTTCCTTAAATTTGAAACATAACCTCATTAGTGTTGGCTAAATGACTTAAGAATGGTATAATATAATTTTGAAGGGAAACAATTGCTTTTTATCACAAACCTCGTAGTAATATTTTTCCATGCAAGGGTGAGATGTAACATAGTATAGTGTATCCTCTTACCATAAATTACGATAGACATGATGCCTCATTTACCCAAAAGGAAACATGTTTGGATGATTTTTGGTTGTGTCATTTCATAGTTGGTCATCTACATTTTGGTGGCCTAAAACCATTGTAGAAGAAAAATATGGTTGAAGGTTTGCATCCCGTTCAAGAGCTAGCTACTTCATGTGAGATTTGCATTATGATAAAGTAGAACAGGGACAATTTCCCTAAGGAAGTGCCTAATAGAGTAAAAAACCCTTGAAATTGGTTCATACAGATCCATCTGGCCCAACATAAGCCCAATCAATAGGAGTAATTTATAACTTCATAAATTGCATTGATGATTACAAAAAAAATGCTTGGGTCTACTTTCTTAGAAAGGAATATAATTTTTTTAAGAAGTTTAGAGAATTCAAGGCATTGATGGAGAATAAAGGGGTGATGAAATTAAAGTGTTAATGCTTCAAATGATTATCATGATTTATGCAAGTAGCATGGAATTAAAATATAGTTTAAAAAAATGTATAAACCTAAACAAAATGGTGTAGCAGAAAGGAAAAAAATAACCATTATGAATATTGCTAGAAGCATGCTAAAAGAAAAAATTATCAAATGATTTTTGGGGAGAAGAAATAACTTGCTTTATTTACTTTTTGAGTAGATCCCCAACTAAAGTGTGAAGAAAAATGTCCCATAATAGGCATGTATACATATAATCTATATTATAGCACACTTCATAATAATTGATTTTATCACATATGCTCGTCCTTAAAGAGTTCAGATGGAAGTTAGATGACAAAAGTGAAAACTACATCTTTCTTGGGTACAATTATTAGTACAAGGCATATGCATTGTATAATCTAGTTACCAAGAAGGAAATGACAAACAAAAGTGTTGAACTCAAAGAATATTAAGCATGTGATGGGATCATAGGTAGGACTATAACTACAGGGGAAAAACCACCTCAAGTAGAATATGAAGTACAAGAGCATATTTCACAAAATGTATAACATGGTTTGAAAACCCAATAATCAATAGAAGATAGTCCAACAATAATCCCAAGAAATTCCAATAGAGGTGAGTTATTTGGCTCAACAAACTATTTTATTCCTACCTCTCAATCAAGTAGTTAACTTGACCCTCCATTGCTTCCCTAATGTCTAAAAAGACGGGAAGTTTGAGAGAAATCTATGAAGATCTAGTTGTGAATTAAAATTTTACATTCTTTACTTGTCAACCCACATATTTGAAGAATAAATTAAAGAAAAAAATTTGGTCAAAGTAGTGGACAAAGAAATAGACTTCATAGGGAAGAATGATACATGGAATCTAGTAGAATTGCTATAAGCTAAATATTTTGTTGGTATAAAATGGGTTTACAAAACCAAAATTAATGAGAAAGGAGAAGTTAAAAAGTACAAGACTAGATTGGTTGAAAAAGGTTTTGCACACTAGCTAGTAGTAAATTATGGTGAGACCTTTGCACTGGTTGCAAGGTTAGATGTAGTTAGATATCTATTCTCCATAAGAACTCATAAAATGTGAAAATTACATCAAATTGATGAAGAGAAAATATTATTAAATGGTATTTTGGAAGCAGAAGTCTATGTGGAGTAGCCATCATGATTTGTGATAAAAGAATAAGAAGGTAACATGCATAGACTAATGAAATAAATCTTTGGGCTTATGCAAGTTCCTAGTTTAGTTTGGTATAAAAGGATTGATTTATATATCATCAATAATTTATTTAGTAGAAGCAAAAATGAGCCTACATTATATAGAAATGTGAATAAGAGACATCAAATCTTGATTTATATGTTGATTATATGACCCTCACAATAAATCTATTAGTAGACAAGTTTTAGTCATCCAAGAAACATGAATTTGAGATAATAAATTTGGGGTTAATGAGATATTTTATTTGTAATAAATTCAGTCAAACATGCAAGTCCCACTAGAACGACTGGTTGAGGATGGGCCTCGTTAGCAAGGCGACCTATAATCAAACCTCACTGGGGGCAGTTGTGCTCTGTGCTAGGGGGAGGAGACATACTAAAAAATCTAGTCAGCTTAGGGATGGTGTGGCCCAGGCTAGGTGTGATCCCTGGGTGACTTTGGCAGATTAGATTCCCCTGGTTCGCGGTTTCTCAAGCCACAAGTGAAGCCTAGAGGATTACAAACAACTTAACAAAAAAAAAAGTCACTCAAACATATATAGGAATTTTTTTGTCCCAAGAAAATTACGCCATGGATGTATTGAAGAGGTTTAAGATGATGGATTGTAAACCAACACCTCCAACTATAACAACGACAAAGATTATGAAAGAGCATATAGGATCCAATATAGATCTAATTATATTCAAGAGTTTGGTTGGTAGTCTCATGTATCTCATTACTACTAGGCCAAGCATTATGTATGTTGTCACTTTGATTTCCACATTCATGAAGTTCCCAAAATATTTTCATTGGTAAGTTAGAAAAATAATTTTGAGATATATTGTTGGATCAACATGATATGGTACATTATATTCTAGCACTAGCAATGATTTCTTGTTTGTATAAACTAACAAATATTTTAGAGATAATATGGATGAGAGGAACAATACTTCATAATATGTTTTCCATATTCGTATGGGTGTGATTTAATGGGCATCCAAGAAGTAGTTTCCATCTTATTTTAGGTGTGAATTCACGAGTATTTAAGAAGTAGCCCATTTTGACAATCTCATCAGTAGAAGCTAAGTATGTAGAAACAATAGCAACGACTTTCCAATAATTTTGGTTGCAGAAAATATTGGGTGATTTTCAACAAGGGAAAGAAGGACCACCTCTAGTATATTGTAACAACAAATTAGTAATAGTTCTATCAAATAACCATGTTTTTTTTACCAAAAAAGCAAGCATACTAATACTAGATATAATTTTATTCAAGAGATTGTATGAAATGGTGACATCTATTAGATACTTAACCCTTATGAATTGATGTAAAATTGTAAATATTCCTGTCAGTAAATGTAGAAGAATATGAAGATTTGTAGGTGGATATAATTTTATTCAAGAGATTGTATGAAATGGTGACATCTATTAGATACTTAACCCTTATGGATTTATGTAAAATTGTAAATATTCCCGTCAGTAAATGTAGAAGAATATGAATATTTGTAGGTGGTTAGGAAGATTCATTCAGACCTTGAGATGAAACCAAGGTTCACTCTTTGTATTAGTATATGGCTTACATTAATGAAACAATAATTCAAGTGTGGAGTTATTCCTCACCCTGAAAATGGTACTAGACTTGGTGTAAATATACCCCTGCTATTTTATGATGTAAATATATGTACCTTGATATTCAGATAATGAGCTGAATTCCTTTTTTTGGGCCTGCATGCGTATGTGTTTTTATTATTTTGGGGCCAACATACCTAGGCATCTATATCGGTTTTGGTTAAGTGGCTAGAGGTCTAAAATTGGACATACGATGTAACTAATGTATATATATTTTATGATAATATAATATAAAATAGGCTAGTTACGAAGCCCATTCCATGGTAAGAGTATGGAGGGATGTGTGACTCCTTAGCTACAGAAAATGAGGTATTCAGTGACATGTGTTGGTGATGAGAACACTTGGGGCCCACGTGGCTTTAGTGTGTGCCATATGGCAGAAAGAGACCATATATATATATATATATATATATAAGCTTGGAATCATAATCATGATTATGATCATCATTATTATCATTCTTGTTATTACTCAAAGGAGGTTTATGGCTAGATGTCAGTTCTGAGTAACCAACTAGTGAGCCTTGAGCTTGGGCTCTTGACCAACTGGGAGTTGCTTTAGTTCATGGTCTAGAGGATACTTGGAAGCCCTGAAGTAGCATGATATCTTGAAATCCTAGAGATGAGACATTCCTGGTTGGCCATAAGGCGCCATTTGGGTATAGGTTTGGGGAAGAAGAGCATGTGGTTGGAGTCATAGATATTGGGTTGGTACCTTGGCCATGGATATGTTGTGTTTCCAGTTTACCATTGCTTGTGGAGTTGCAATCCTCGCTCGGAGGTGACCCATGGTTAAAATTCATGGACCACATAATCTATGGCAGGGTGGAATGTGGAGAGCTCGTAGCCACTTGGATTTCCTTGACAAAATATTTGTTTAATGTTATGTGCCATGTTAATTATTGTCACGTGTTTCTGTGACTCTTTCGTGTATTCATAAATTTATAGTAATGTTGAAACCCTACTTCAGGGTTTTGTGTACAAATGTTTATAACTAGTTTATATTCCATTATGCACGCATTTGTAGTTGTTGGTTAATGTGATGTTTAATTACCATTAATTTCCATTTACACTGTGCATGTTGTAATTATGATTGATGTATAATTACAAGGTTCTTTTAATTCCAAATTATGTTTGCATCCATGTAAACCAAATACCGCCAGGTGTAGAGATAGTTTTGACTCCATAGAGAGATCATGTGTTTTTTGGTGTCAGGGTTGTGGTATCATTTCCCAATATGAGGTTGGGGATGTTACAAGGTGGTATCAGAGTTCAGTTTCCAAAAATGGGCATGATTGGGCCATAATTAAAGGTGAAATGAGAAATTACAGGTTATTCACCAATTGTTTGACGAAAGTCAAAGTGGTGAAAGTAGTTAAATTCACTTGTACAAAGAGCATAGGTGCTCAAGAATGATTCACAAGGTAAAATTATTGCAAATAGAGTGAAAAAAATTGAGGAATTTTTTTCCCAATTTTATCCTAAGAAATCCACTTTTGGTGCACAGGAAACCATTTCTACGTGTTATATATATATGGTGTATTAAAAAAATAGCGTATATGAAAGCTCGAATTTGGAGAGAATAAATTATTTTATATACATAATGTTTTAATGTATATAATGTTCTATATTAGATATTTTTGTTTCATATTGTAGTGTTTTATACCCCTCGTCGAATGCACACACACACACATATATGGTCGAATTTGGGGAGAAATATAAGGCGTATTGAATTTGATTGTTTTGTATAAAATACTTCACCTATAAGTATTATAATGTAATGTTTTTCATACTCCCCAAATGTATCACGTATGTTCAAAGTTTGAGAGTCCGAGTGTTGTAACATAAGGGCGAAATTTGGGGTCACAACATTAAGGGCCCTCGATGGCCAACTGAATAAATACCAAGCTGCAAAGATAGGGATGTGGTGGCAAGCCTTAATTCCAAGAGACTCGAAACTATGGAAGTCCAACATAAAGTAACGTTACATAACCACAATTGATAGCTAGTGTTTCTCAAGTTATGGGCACAAGCCACAAAGGCCGAGTTGAGTCATAGTTGTGGTGGAGGGCCATTGATAATTGTCGGATGGAGGGCCTAGAATTGAGAGGCAGAACTATGATAGTGGAGCCCCCAGATTATATCACAAGACCCCCCAATTTTTAATCCCAACTATCAATTTCCAGTTGCGTTTACCACCATTGATTTATTGGAGAAGGCTCGCAGTTATTATTATAACTAGAATTTGTACCAGATGGGTGCAAAGACATGTCGATAGAAGTGCAGATGAATGTAGAGTGACACAAAGGTATTATTATAACTAGCATTTGTGCCAGAAGGGTGCAAAAACATGTCAATATAAGTGTAGGTGAATGTAGAGTGACACAAAGGTAACACTTTAGGAAATAAGGATGTGGACATGGAAGGCATGAGGAATCAAGAGACTAACGTATTGCAATATTCCAAAATCTACAATTGACATAAGAATGACAAAAATATACCATCGATATAAGAATGACCTAATATTTCAAGTGTTTTTGTGAAATGTTTCAAGGTGTTTCCAACTTTTATCTTTAGATATAATACATCAAACTCATGACATGACTTTCACTTGTGCATGTGTTAATTGAAGATTTTGGAATATTCCATAAATGAAATGAACGTGATTTTGGAATATTCCAGATATAAAATGGATATGCGTGTAATCAACCATTTGACTATCTATTTCTGAAATAACAATCCACTTGACCCACCTTAATGCATGGCTCAACCTCAAACACTTATTATATTTGAAAATATTCTTGAGAGTTTTCATCCATTTCAAAGTGTTGCAATGTTTGACAATTCTAGAGGTTTCATCCTATAGCTCAACCTATTTTTTTTATTATGGATGAAATTTTAAACTTACAAGAATGTTTAGCATCCTCATACAAGATGATTTTAACACTACATACTCCACCTTTAAATTGAATAATCTCCGATAATCCCTTCCTGTTAACCGAAGAGCCTCCTCAACAGGTGGTCAATGCTCCATATGCAAAAAATTAAATATATTTAAAATGACTCTAACAGAGCGCATGGTCAATGTGTTTTAAGACTTGATATTGGAATGATTGTGTATTTTCTAAGTATTCTTTAGAGTCTATATATGTTTCAAGCCATTATGAGGTTTCATCGTTCTTGATATTTGCACCCATTTCAAAATTCTTTAGAAGTTATGTCCATATAAATTATATTTTTAGGTTTCATCATTCTTGATATTTTCATCCATTTTAAGGTGTTTGAAGTTTCATTATTTTTGAAAATTTACATCCATTTCAAGGTGTTTGAGGTTCAAGAGCTTTGAGATTTCAAGGTGTTTTAGGTTTTACCATTATTTACGAGATATTTGTGTTTATTTCATGGGGTTTCAAGGTTTCACCATTATTTACTAGATTTCACATCTATTTCAAGGTGTTTGACAGTTGTATTGTTATATATTACGGAGAAACTTCATCCCATGGCTCAAACTCTAATTAGGGATACAAACATAAACTTCCAACGATGCTTAACATCCTCATAGAATATGGTTTTAGTAGTACATCTTCCATAATCTCTAATAATTCCATCGTGTCAACTAGAAAATCACTTTCTATAACACATATACATAAGCTGTTAAATTTTAAGCTTTCTAGAGCATTAAACTCCAACAATTGATCAGAAACTTTAAATCTTAACTATCAAGAGATTTAAACTCCAACGATAATACCACAATGGATTTAATCATTGAATTTGCATTATAACATTCATGTAGATAGTAGAATTACAGAGGTGGCACTCAATTACACTCACTATTTACATTCACTATTTTCACTTTAATTGCTCCTCATGCATAGGATTAAGAAAACAATTATGAAAAATAAAAAGAAACACTCCCCTGTTTCTCGCACAACAACATGTTATTTCTTCTTCAAGGGTAGATTGTCCAGTTGTGCATCCATATGCATCGCTACTTGGTTTAAAAATTAGAGGTAGCCTGCCTTAGAGTATCGTATTTGAAAATGAGTTCTAGATTTGCTAGAGGGGGCAATAAGCTAACTTCTTCTTCCTTACCTGCGGAAGAAATTACAGGTGTCTATTTATGTTAAGTAATGAAATATGCAAAGAGTTTCAATTCACCATATACAAGCTAATAAGGTATACACTGAATGATTGAGAAATTTTGGAACCCATGGGTCTTGAAAACTGTTCCCAAGGCTTTGGGAAAAAATTAAATAATCCTATGGCTAAAATTAATCCAACCGTATCAGCTACTACATCTAGATTTAACGCAAGCACATTATGTTTTTTTTCTTTCTGCAAATTTTCCAATTTTCACACGATGGTCACCATTAAATTGGCAATAACAAAGTTACCAATTAAATGAGAACTATTACATCAAAATGAGAACTCTAACAAAAAAAACATCAAAAAAAATGAAAAAACAACCCGAAAACGAAAAATCTTATTCTAAAATAACTTTTTTTTGTTTGTTTATTTTTT
The DNA here is from genome assembly GCA_034641835.2 of Pinus albicaulis. NCBI lineage: Eukaryota > Viridiplantae > Streptophyta > Pinopsida > Pinales > Pinaceae > Pinus > Pinus albicaulis. The sequence continues at coordinate 1,299,740,894 of CM076584.1, read as the reverse complement.
TAATTTTTTTTAAATTTAATTTAATTAAATTTTTTTTTTTTCTAGGGTAAATTTTCAACATTTTTTAAAAATGGAAGTAAAAGCCAATTTTTTGTGTGCAAAAAACAATCTGAAAACGAAAAGCGTTGATGCTTGAATAACGTTGCCAATTTTTTGTGTGCAAAAAACATGTTGAAAACAAAAAATTTTGATGCTGGAATAATGTTGCCAATTTTTGTTTGTGAAAAAATAACCCGAAAACAAAAAGTGTTGATGCTGGAATAACGTCGCCAATTTTTGTGTGTGCAAAAAAAACCTAAAAACGAAAAATGTTGATACTGGAATAACGTTGCCAATTTTGTGTGTGCAAAAAACACCCTGAAAACGAAAAGTGTTGATGTTGGAATAACACTTTTTTCTTTTCGGGGTAGATTGCCAACAATTTTTAATAATGACATTAAAGATAAAATATCATGACTCTGGAAAACCTTAAAATTTCAACGATAGATTTGACATTAAAGATAAAATATCAAAAGTCTTAAAATTTCAATGATTTTTACACATGGTATTAAAGTTAAAATATCATGTCTCTGAAAAGCCTTAAAATTCCAAAGATGACATTAAAGATAAAATATCACCTCTATGAAAATCCTTAAAATTCCAACAATTTTCAGCCATATTAATATTATTTTAAAAAATTATTACCATTTAATCATATTAATTTATTTTTATTTTAAGTTTATCATATTAATAACAATTTATTAAATATAATTTTTTTCTTCATATAATGTATTGAAATCACTGGATAGGAAACACTTCAGTAACAATGAATGAAAACTTTACAAGACAAATGAATTTATATGTGATTTTTAGAGTTTTAAACTCTCTCTGCATTAAAACATTTGTTTTTTGGGAAATTTGTGTCAATATTTTATTTTTAAATAATTTTAAGAGTTTGAAATTTACAAATTGTTTTTTAAAAACTATATTTCATTATTGAGAAATATATATATATATATATATATATATATATATATATTATTTTTATTTTCATATATTCTAAAATACTAAATTTTAAAATTAATTTTTTTTTGAATTTAATAAATTGAAACTAATAAACATATTAAAGATTACACAAAAAAAATTGTCGTTTCTATTGACCCCTAGGGAAGTACACCATCAACAATTTTTTTTTTTCTTAAGACTTATTACTTCTACATATTTTTTATTTGACATATGTATCAAATCAAATATAATGAGGATATGAAAACATTGAAAAAATAAAAACAAAAACACAACAAACACAAAAACAATAATAATAATAAGTAAATAAAAATATATATTTTAACATAAAAAAATTTAAAAGCATAACCCAAAATAAATACAATATAAAAAATATATAAAAAAGATGAAAAATAAAATTCAAACATAAAAATGTAAAATAGAATAAAATTAACTTATAAAATATCGAAATTACAAAAAAAAAAAAAAAAAAAAAAAACATAAAAAATAAATTAAAAAAAGAAAACATTTAAAAAAAAAACATTATTTAAGAAAATAAGTTAAAAATTTGAAAAAAAAAAGAAACATAAAAAATATTGATGAGATAACTTAAAAAAATAAAACAAACACAACACACATTATTTAAAAAAAAAAAAAAATAATAATAATAATAATAGCATTTTTTTAATCATGTGGTTTTTTTTGTTATATAACTTTAAAAAAAAAAAACATTGTTTTTGATGTTTTTTTTTTTTTTTTTTTAAATCATTTTTTAATTTTTTTCGTTAAATTATGTGTTTTTTTGGAAAATTTTCCATTTTTTAATTTATTTTTTTAAATTTTTTGTTTTTACAAGTCAATTTTGGTTTTTTTTTTTTTTAATTCTTTTTTTGTCATGTTTTTTAATATTATTTTTATGTTTTATTACCAACATGAAAATCACAACTCTAAACAAAAAGGGTTGATGTTGCATAAACACTTTTCAAAATTAGTATTAAAATTACTAACATTTTAAAACAAATGTTCATACTTGATAAATAAAAAAATTAAAGTGTCAAAAATCAACCCTCTAAAAAAGGGGTTGGTTCTGCATCACCACGTTTCAAAATCAACATGAAAATGAATGACATTTAAAAAAAATAAATCAAAGAAAATTTTGAAGTGCCAAAAATATGCTAAAAAAAATTGGTGATTGTGCATCACCACCTTTCAAAATCGACATCAAAATCATGACATTTAAAAAAAAAAGAAAAAAAAAATCATAAGAAAATTTAAAGTACCAAAAACATGCTTAAAAAAAAGGGTGATTATGAATCACCACTTTTCAAAATCGGGGGCTTTTTTGTCTACCTTAAAAAAACGGGAATCAGTAATTTGCTTGTTTGATCGGTAACTATGTTCCATGCTTATTTTCACCAAAATGTACAAAACTAATTTATTCTTATTATTGTAAATATGTGAAGGATGATACCAGATGATGGAGCCAGTGGCTCAGGGATAGGAGCATGAGTTCCCATTTCCAACTTGCACACGAAGCCTCAACATTAAATTGGGCATGTTTAATTTCACCAAAATGTATCAAACTAGTCTACTTCTCATCATTTTAGAATGTAAACTATGTGAAGGAACATACCAGATAATGGAGGTGGCGACGAGAGGGTGGGAGCGAAGAAAAATGATAAATCTCGTAATGCAATTCGTAGCCCATAGCATGGAAGTGTGATCCAATTGATCCGGTTGATCTGTAAGTTGACCATAGTGAGCATATTCAGCGACCAAGTAGCCATGTGTTCCTGCTACTGTAGTCGTGATATGGGATTCCTCTAGTCATCATCATTGCTAGACCAAAATCGACCACACAGACATTCATTTCGTCATCTAGCAGAATGTTAGTGGCTTTATTGTCTCTGTGATAAATAGCGGGCTGGACACTGTTGTGTAGATAAGCCAACCCTTTGGTAGTGCCGAGACAATGGTCCTGCACTGAGTCCAGCTGTAGTACTAGGTATGACTAAATTGGGAAGAAGTAATGAGGCGACACTATTGAGCTAAATTGGAAAGAAGTAATGAGGAGACAATGTTGAGCTAAATTGGAAAGAAGTAATGAGGGGAAACTGTTGAGCTAAATTGGAAAGAATTAATGGGGCGACATTGTTGAGCTAAATTCGAAATAAGTAATGAGGGGACACTGTTGAGATTCACTTGAGGACGATGAACCTAAACAACGTCACTAAGAACAACCTCACAATAAAATGCATATCGACATAATAATTTTGTAGGCCGTGGGCAGTGTGGGCCATATGCCATGGACTCGAGATCATGCTATTTGTGGGACATGGAGGCAGGTAAGGTATAGAATTATATGTCGGGTAAGGGCCAAGTTGGCCATGGGAGAACACACACACACACATAGTTTTTTTCGGAGAATCTCGAACTGTCGAAGGATATATATTTCTATATATTTTATATGGTTTCCAATTTATATATTTTTACATGGTTGTTTAAACATTGTAGGGAGCACATATTTATGTAACCACAATGATTATTGTAAGTGTGGGCTACTGTTGGTAGACATAAGTTATATATATATATGTGTGTGTGTGTGTGTGTGTGTTTGTGGTTTTGTTGGGCCCTAGAGTCACACACACACACACACACACACACACACACTATATATATATATATATATATATATATATATATATATATATATATATATATCTGTGTGTGGTTTTGTTGGGGCTCTAGAGTCACACTATGCTTTTCTATAGTGCAGATCCTAGGAACATCTAAGTGCAATCTTAGTTTGTTGTTATGATTATGGTTTTCTATTGAAACTTTGCATGTGAAATCATATACTATTATTATAAATCTCATTGAATCTATCCCTGCATTTTTTGGGTCTAATATTCTAGATTGTTCATTATTGGTTTCAAGTTTCAACAAGAAATATAAAGATGACAAGGGTTACAAAAAATTACATTGTATATTAATGTTGAGGTGTGTGAATGATATTTTTGGAATGAATGTGTATTTCTGTCTTAAATAATTTTGACGTTTTATGTGTTTAATTCAGGTTTAATTATCATGCACTTCATTTTCTCCATAACGCTGTCACAAGAAAGTAAAGGGACATGAAAAACTATTTTTAGCCATTGAACCAGTCTCTAAGTTTCTATTTGTACATGTTTGTTTCTGTGTTAAATGTAGTGAAATCACTCATAGTCTAACTGATATTTATTATGCATTTGAAAAATATAAAAATCACATGCATTCAACATTCATCATAGGTTTCTTTAAAAAAAGTACAAATTACAATGAATAAATCACATTCAAATTTCTTCCAAGAATCTAGGTAGAGGGAAAAACTATCAGTAATTAAAATACTTATGCTAGGTAGAATTTCCACTAGTCTTAGTTGGAGCATTCATGAGCTTTGGGTTTGAAATAAATAACGTCTATTTTTTTTGGAGAAGGTGAAAAATGGAGAACAAAATTTAATAAATCCAAAAGATCAATTAAGAATTTCTTTAAACCTGCTAAAATTAGATGGGCACCTGAGCAATTAAGAATTCAACCACTAGAAAAATATTGTTTTGAATTTTTCCTTTTCATTTAAACCCATGTAAAACCCATCAAATAATCCAAGATAATCTTCAACAAATTTGATAAATATTTCAAAATTTGAAGCAAACAATCATACTCATTACATAATTCACTTCAATTTGACAATCCCATTTCAGTCTCATAACAAATTAGGTTCACAACACAATTTTGAATGAAAATCCTTAAAATTGTATCAATTTTGTGAAAAAATTCAAAATACAAGGTGGGTACATATAATTACATGTAAAATATGAAAATAAAACCCAAAAATCACTTCAAAATTCCTTTCTAAACAACTTCAAAACTCTTAGAAAATTTTGGAGAAAATTTGATAGACTACACTAGAAACTTTCTCCTCCTTTTGAAAATACAAAATGAGCCTATATATAGGCCTTCAAGGATTAATACCCTACCCTAAACCACTATTTGTATATAGAAAACCACCAAGAATCTTTACAAAATGACAACTGTATTGTAACAAACTTCTTCTAGAAGTTTCTTGAAAATTCTGCTAGTTGTAGATTGGGTCCCTTTGGATTTGGTTGTAGTGGCTTGTCCATCTCTCTCTTGACTATATGTTGGATCTCCTCTCTCTTTCCTAGGTACTTCCTGAATTGGGCGCTACTTTGGCTAAGTTGCTAATCATGTCGGTTGTGCTGATGCCAGTGCCAACTACTAAGGCCATGCCTGTTGTTGTGCCTATTGATGTGGTGGAGGCTTTGAGTTGGAACTTTCCTTTGTCAATTCCGCTTGTGAAACTGGTGAAAACCCACTTTGAATGACCAAAATTTACATGTCTAACATGCTTTTCCATTCCTTACTCATGGGAAAATCCCATGATTGTGCATCCAAAATTGTCCCTTCTAAGGTTGTGACTAGTTCATAGTCTACCTTCCCTTGTTCTTTACATATGCTCTTTAGCATGAACAAGGTTCCAAAACAATCCTAATATAAATTGTCGATATCCCTCCTCTATAATGGGTGATAATCCTCCCCAAAGTCTCTTTGATATTCATTGATATCATTTAGGCTTTTCATAAGGGATTCTTTGGAATACAAATCTCCATGTCCATCAAATAAAGGTGGGAACTTTGTCTTATACAACACTTCACATCGATCCTTAAAATATTATAATTCATTGACCATTGTTTCTCCTTTCTTTTCTACTAGTGCTAACAAATTCTGCTTCCTTTTCAACTGGTTAGACATGGCTACCACTTGGGATTTGTTGAGGCTTGTATTTGTGACCTCTTCCTTGGTCATGCATTTAAGAAAAATTATGATCACTCCGGCCTTGGCCAGGGATTCTCCAATAATGCCCTTAAGTGTATTCTTTTCTTTACGGGCCACTCAAACAACTTCTATATTCTCTTGTACCAACTCTAGGTGATCCAAATTCTTGCCCATTAACTTCATGATATTGTCCCAAATGATTCTTCTAGCTGACTTGAAAGTGGATTTGGTGGGAAGCTTTCTATTCAGAACCTCCAATTCAACATCAACTTTCTGATTGTATTCCTAGGCTTGATACATTTATATCTTGGTGCTTTCAAGATATACCTCCTTATCTTTTAGTTCCTACTCTCGACTTGAGAGAAAAGTTTATAACTTTTTCGCATCATATGACACTGTTAGGGTTTCCACTTTCCCTATTAGTACTTATGGGGTATGTTGAGATGCAGAGTCTCGTTTGTCCTTTATGTCATCCCTTGGACCTACACCTCTAATAGCACAATCTAGTCCTTATACTTCTTGTTATTTGGGAGTGCATCATGTAGCTTAACCCTTAACTCTTGGATCTCTTTATATACTAGATAAACTTGGTAGTGGGGTTCCTTCCCCAAACTCTATCATCTGGGAATGTATCTCATTTGACAGAAATTGCGGGAAATCAAATTTGGTTCATGACTTAGTGGTCGTATGATGTAAGGATACCAAGAGACCTAGGATGGTCTCGGTTATATATACATTGGTGTCAAGACCCAATATTTGGGAAACCATGGAGAAATATGCCTTTGACATGGAGTCAGAAGTCACAATGTGGTAATGGGGAGGACCAGAAGGAGGGACCACTCCTCTTAGGACAAAAATGTTAATCATTTGTTGCTGGACTTTTGATGTGAGAATAATCCACTTTTCTTTGATTTCCTCTTTATTTATCCTCTATAAGTATGTCATGTCGGGAAATTATAGCACGTCTACAATGGCCTCCAGAGTTATTCTAATTATTTCCTTGCCATCTTGGGATGAGGTAATCATTTTTTTGTCTGGCAAGTATCTTTGTTCACACTAGTTCACCATTTATGGAAAGTGGAACACCTGTAGGACAATAATGAAGAATAGATTTGATGCATGCACATTACTGTGATCTCCTATCACTTCATTGGTGTTTAGCACGATATAAATGATTTTCCTCATATCATGTGCAATTAACATTGGGTCCTAAAAATCTTCCCGTCCATCAATAAAATACGTGTCCTTGGCTTTCCCCTTTGTATGGGCATCAATGCAGCCTTTATTTGATGAGGAATCCATTGGTAAATTATGATCTTGCTGAGAAAAACTAATTGAATGAAGAAGGATAATAGGTGAAACGGAATATTCTAAAATATTATGATAACCAACAAGGATGTGCCACATGGAAATAACAGATTGGGTGAGGTTTGGAGGGAGAATTTTTGAAATTTAAATAATGGTGCAAACATCTAGCGCGCTTTGGAGGAAAAATTTGGGATTTATGGATGACTTTGAGCTCAAATTATAGAAATTTGCAGTGATACTTTAACTTATGATTGCACTTGCAAGATTAATTGGGCCAATTAAGGGGACTTTTCCAACAAATGAGGAATTTCCTTCTGAGGGCATGTGTTTATTCTCCAAGGAGGTTTATGATTTTCTCTTTAGGTTTTAATCCACGCGAATTCAACAAGGGTAAGGCTTTAAAAATGTTAATTACACAAATAGGAGACAAATTGGTTGTTTTAATTTGCAAATTTGGACATAAACCCATGTAATTGAGCAAATGATCTTTCACGGGTGTGTGCAAGCCAAGATGGACCTTCGAGCTAGATAAAATGACAAAATTAGGTGCCCCCCAAGCGCCTTTTTATACAAAATTTGGATGAAATCATGTTGACGTCAAGATGACATCAGCATGACATGGGTTGCGTCGACGTGGCAGGTTGACTAGGATGATGACTAGGCATGAAAAGGGGTTGCGTGGCAGGTGTGGTTTGACATGCTAGAGAATGATGACTTGGAGAATTGTGGATTACGTGGAAGGAGGAATTAACATTGACTAGATTGGAGGGATCATGCATGGATGGACATGTGGCTTCCTCTCGCATTTTTTGGAAAACGAGTTTTGAAACCTTTGGAATGGTGCATAGGGTGCTAGGGGATGCCACGTGTCCCTCCTTTCAGCCCTCCACCAGGTTAAACATTGTGTGGGTATACGACGTAGAACACCTACAACCGACATATTGGTGGGCTTTATTGCCATTGGATCATGTCAGTGTGGGATTGTTTTGACACTGATGCCTGTGGCCTATGGCATCATGCTGACATGTGCCCAGTGGCACCCGCCCTACGGTATCGTGCACTCCATCTCCCCTGAAACTTATGAAAATTATTTCTTTGGTTCTTGGAAGCCCCTTGGGAGGAAATATTTAGGGGTAGAGGATTCTATCACAAACAATTTTGATAGCCTCAGGGCATCGAGAGCGAATTTAATTTTATATATAAATGCATTTAATATAATTGTTTAATATGTATTCATTGAAATGTGTTTGTGGAGTATATATATATATATATATATATATATATATATATATATATATATATATATATATATATATATATATATATATATATATATATATATATATATATATATATTTGGTGACCAAAACCCCGTCGATGAAATTTTAAAATACATACACACACATATAAAATTAAATTAAAATTGTTGTATATAATATATGTTATATATTGTATAGTGTAATATGAATTCATTGTTACATATATAAATATATATTCGCTTGTATGCATGTTTTACAAACTATAGATATATGTATTGTGAATTCATGGGTACCATTGTATCTTAAGAAACAATCCCTTGGCTATGGTAAGGAATCAGTGCTCAAGACATATATATATATATATATATATATAATATCAAATGGTCTTTGCTTAATGCCCTTTAGAAATTTATTATTAAACCCTCAAGAATCTGATGCAACAAATGCTTCACAATGTCATTATCTGCTGATATTAAATGGAGTGATAAGAAGAACATGAAGGAAGGAAGCCCAAACTGATATGATGATAAACATAATCTATCACTTTAAACTTCAAAAGAATTTTAAGAAAGTGGAATAATTAAAATCAAGGAGCGCCCATTAAGGATATTAACTCTTAAACACATATGTAAAAAGAGACCTGCAACTTCATTACTTCATTTTATTCATAGAAGGAAAATACAGAATGGAAACTGGAAAACATATTAATAACAACAAATGCAAGAATCTTGATCTTAATTCATTAATCATCAGAAAATTGAGTACAAAATTTGCAGTAGTCCAAAGGTCAAAAACTCAGAACTCTTTCCTCTCAATTCTTTCTCTTTAAATACAATGTAAAGCAGTTTGTAACTGCTGAAACTACTCCTAACTGCTCAAACTACTTGAAACTTTTTAAACTACCTATTACATATCATAGAAATGTCTTAAAAGAGATGAAATAAAGCTTAAATCCTAATCTATTTGTTGAATATGAATTGGTCCCGATGCTGTTTTATTCTCTTGATTTTTTGACTTGTCTTTATTTGAAGTTGAGGGATCTTTAGGTAGAACAGTCATCCAGGCTCAGCATTTCTTCCACACTTCAATGTTTGTCTTAGGTGAATTAATCAACCTGTTATACTCCAGTCTAAAGGCAATGATTCTATTGAATGAAGGTCTATCTGTAAATAAGGTCTTCACCAACCATAATAACTGAAAGTGCCTTTGAAGAAAGTTAATAACTGTTGCCCCTTTCAAAATCTAAGTCTTCTCATGAGTGTTATCCACCTTTATTTTTTATAATATAAATAGTGGTTCATAATAATACCATGATAAAATACCACCTCAAAGTCCCCAGCATGATGGCAATCCTACCCTGGCTCTTTTGTCATACAGATTGTCAAACTTTTTTACTGCTTCCTTGATCTGAGTCAACTTCTTCTCAGTGGTCTTCCTGCAATCATTTTTAACAATCAATTTGTTAATCTCCACAGCATATTGAATCCTATCTTTAATCTCATTTTCCTCTAACTCTTGGTCGGTCTTTGAATTAATAAAATCAATAAATTTCTTTGCCCAAAAAACTTTGTTAATAGTCTTCTACTTTTCTGCCATAACCTGCTCTTCAAAATCTCTGATAATGCTTTTTTTTTTTTTTTCTCTGACACATTAGTCAGAGATCCCTAATATGCTTTCATTTCTTAAATGATTTCATTCCATATGATGTCCTTAGCCTATATCAGAGATATATTTCCCTTCAATTTATTCTTTAGAGTCTTAATCTCAGCATCAACTGTTTGGCAATTTGTCCTGTATTTATTGATCTCCACATCATTGGCTTGCATTATCTTTGTTACTGTCTCTAGATCATTTTGTGCCCTCTTGAGATCTCTCTCTGCCATCTTTAGTTCAATGTTCAATTGAGATATCTGTGCTACTGGATCATCATTGCCAGATGGAAAAATAATAGTGGAGGAATGAGAATAAATTTGATTCTATAATGAAAACACAGTTTCTTTTAACTTAGTACTTTCTTCTTCTTTCTGCATGAGTTGTTGATGAAGGCTCTCTTTCTCACTTTCCACTTTTTCCACCTTTGCTACCATAGAATGCTCCCTTGTAGGTAACTTCAACTTTTTCTTCAACACAGAAATCTTTGATTTTGCTCTTTGTAGAAACTTTTGCACGAAAGACCTGTCATTTGGATCTACCCTAATCTTTACAATTATCTTCTTAAGTTCTTCATTCTGTGTTGTCAAAGCCCTGGAGTTGGATTTCTCCAATTTCATTTGCTTGATGACCTTCCCTAGCATGTTCTCAGCCTTAAGAGCCATTGCATTAGTTTTGGTCAAATCATTCACTATCAGTTGACCTGTTTGCAGATGTAAATTTACTTTATCAAGCAAAGGAACCTTTATTACATCAACATTTAGATTTACAGTATTAAAATTATTGGATGACCCTATAGTCATATCAGAGGGATGAGAAAGGGCAATATTAAATTGATATTTTTCAAGATCCATGGCAGTCGGCAATATTGTTTGATCTGGAGTTATTTGATACTCAGCCTGTGCCTCCATGCTAGCCTTCATCTTTTGATTTCTTTCAGCAATCTGAGTAAATACATGTTTAATCAAGGGTACTTGCTCCTGAGCATCTCCATGTCTTCTTGGTGAGGCTGGGACATTTTTCTCATCTCCTAGTTGTAGTGAGAAACCAAGTTGAGCACCTGCTAAGTATTCATTGAAATTTGTTCTCTTTTCAGCTCTCCGCTCTTCATCTTCTGAATCAACAACTGCTTCTTTACTCCTCTTGCAAGATTTCTCAGATATGACAGGAGTTTGTATATTTGAGCCAACAAAACCTCAAAACCCTGATTTGCTAGCTTCTCTATGTCAGGTCTGCTTTCATGAACAAATGCTGAATAACCATTTTCAATTCTCCTATTTGAAATCACTTTATGGGGGTCATAAGCCCACTTATATCCTGTTGGCTTGAGGGGTCCTGACCCAGGTTCAGAGGTTAAGGTTTGCTAACAAATCCCTATACTACTGGCCCTTTCGGTAGTGACCTACTTGCACAGGCCAAAGTCTCACCCGAAGCAGTATGGGAGGGTGCTGGAACTAGGTTTCCGCACCCTCATAGAGAGAGTAGGTTAGTCAAGTAGATCCCAGTTTGCAACCTACCAGGTTCACACAGGTCTATTTGCAGGATTCCATAGTATATTCAGTTATTAATCACAACAGAGCTATTTAGATCTATTCAATATCTTCGCATCCACATGTGTAACAAAAATTATCAGTACATGATATCAGAAACACAACTTATAACATAAATAGATAGCACAGATGTATTCATAACTAAACAGAAATCATCACAGACCCTTATACTCGTAGTTGATATAGATCACAGATATACATATGCATAACACAAATACATTCACAGCTAATTAACCATCACATATGCGTTCGGTAACCATTACCAATCCAGATACACACAGATACTTCAGTAATACTTCACTTTCATTAATATCAGATCAACTTACAGAAAAACACAACTCACGCACACAGCCTAGCGGGGTCCGCACACAGCAGACTGAGGATCTCCGCATACACAACCAGCAGGAGTCCTTACCCAAACAACCCAAAAACAGATCTAACACTTTGTACTTAGCATCACTCTTAATTCTTTTCTACCTTTAGACTCAAAATGTTCATCTATTTATAATGACTTAGCCTATGCTTTCCTGTGGTCCGCAAATCATGGTTTGCGGACTCTGGGTCTACCCTTGACCCATTACAATGCATTCAGGGCTTTGAACCACCCCAAAAACCCTACGTTACACTAATTAATACCAATAATATACAAAATTCTACAAAATTCGCAGCTTTAGGGGACCCTGTTCCAACAGTCCCCCAACACAATCTTGTGACTCATCTTGAGTCACTGCAGTCGTGGGTTCTCCATCTTTGCCTGCAGCTGCTTGATTGCATCCACTAGCGGGGGCAGCACTCCTTCACTCCACGTAACAATGTTCTGGGCTATCTCTACCAACTTCTGCGAAGTTGGGCCTTCCGTAGCAGCGGTGGCGCTCTCCAGAGTTTAGTTCAACTGCTTTACTGCGACGTCAACATCCTGGGACAACTTGAGGGCCTCGTCTACCCACAGCTTGAGGTGATTGCTCAATGCATTCTTCTATTGTCGGAGAGCCTCCATGCCATCTCTGATCGCATGACTGACACGCAATCAGGCTAATCGCTGAGCAGAGACCAAGGAGATTAGTGTTGCTTCCATTTGGTCGAACTCTTATTCTTTTTGGTGGAGCTCTTGGTTGATTTCGTGCAGGAGAGGGTCACGCTGCACCTTGGTCCATAACTGCATCGATGTTTCCAATAATTGGGCACCCTAAGAAATTTTACCTGTAATCACATTTGTGGCCTATGTAACTAGCGCAACTTGCTGGGCCCTTACCTCTGGTGGTGTCCCTGGCTGCAACTTGGCCTTTAAGTCCACAATCTATTGTTCCATTTGTGTCTCGACCGCTTGGATCTCGGTCCTTGAGGCTTTTAGTTCTGCAACCAACTCCTCAATATTGGTCTGGGGTGTGGTAGTAGCTAGGATGTCTTCAGTAATGTCCACGTAGAGCCTACTAATGAGGTGCTCCAGTTTTGTCTGCTGCGCGACGACGAGCGTACAGGCATCTTGTGCCTGGGATGCCTCAGCGGTCTTTTCTTCAATTATCTTCTCAACCGTACTGAGATTCTTGTGTACTTGATGATCCCTGTGCTGAATTTCTTCAAATAAGGACACGTGAAGAAACTACAACGGTTCATGTGGCAGGCAGGTGAGGTCCAACTGCACCTCTTTGCAGGCCTAGACTTGCACTCCTAAGTCATGTGGACTCAGTATGAGGGCTGTGCTCGGGAGAGGGTAGAGGCATATTTCTGGTGTATTGATGACTGCGTTGCTAGTTGATGGGGCTGATCTAACATGGATCGTACTTGTCTGCAAGGTGTCAGTATTTAATTGCAGAGCCTGGAGCTAAGCCTGGATGGTGTCGATCGCGGCTTTCTGCTACTCTTCCAGAGCCAACCATTTATCCTCTGCAGCCAAAGTGACCGCGTCTGCAATATGCTTGAGGTCCCCTTCTATCAACGTAATGCCTTCATCGCATTTTGGTCATTGGGAGCGTTGCTTCTTTCGTGGCCCTTTACCAGGGTCACTAGTTCGCTTTGTTCCTCGGGGGGAGTCAACACCTCCTATCCCCTGACCTTCTGCACCGAGATCTTGCTGTGAATCCTTCTGCGATGCTGCTTCCACACCCTTCCCCATACTTTTTCCCGGCTGCGAACCCTTCTGCGATGCTGCTTCTGCAACCTTCCCCGTGCTTTTACCCTGTCCTCCGGTTTCTTTGGTGATGACTGGTGAGGTGACCTTCGAGGTGCTCTTTCCTTCAGTGCCCTTCGCACTTGTTTTGAAGCCAAGCTTCCAATGTGGAGGCCATGTCACTATTAATTGGTTAATCTCTTCATCAACAACCATATAGGGGAGCGAAACACACGCTGGATTGTTGTGGCCTATGACTTGTACATTATGCATAGTTACCTGGAAGGCGGTGATGCTTTTATAATTATCATAGACGATGGGTGAAAAATGCGACCAGGAGTTGATAGCTGTTGCGAGCCCACTCTAAAATAGGACCCAGAAGACTTGATTGTCCTCAATGTGCTGCGTGTCCTTGGAGTCCCAAAAATTTGCATAGCGTGCCCCTTCACATATATCAGGTGTGAGCTCATGGAGGACTGAATATTTTGGAACTTCCCATGTGACCAACGCAATGAGAATCAGCAGCCAAGAGTAGCAAAATGCGTGCCCCTGATCCTGGGCCTTGCGAAAATTTTCTAGGAATTCGTTGCATAGGTACTGGGCCTAGTTGAAGCACACCCCCTTTTCACATCAACCCGCTAGCTGAATGACGTATGCAGGAATGGTGGCGGCTTGAAATTTTCACATCAGCTTGCATGCTAGCAACAAGGTACCCATATTCGTAGCAGGGTCGCTGATGGTGTTGATCATGAAACCTCGAGTGTTCCGTAGCACATGGTAATCCTAATGCACTTTAAAAGCGATCTTCTTCTCATACTTCTTTCCCACAGGCAGCATAGGGTCTGGTCCCTCCATAGGGAGGCCAGTAATATGGTTAATAAGTGCGACATCAATAGGGATGCGATCCTGGATCCACAGGCTACCATCATGGACCAAGGCAAGCAGTTGGCACACAATTCAGTCTATAATATTGTAATGGAAAAAATGCGGCATCCTCAGCAGGTTCAAGATCCTAGAACCAGCCAACCTGTGCACCCAGTGCATGGGGACGATATTTATCCCGTCATCTTCCAATATCCTCTCGAGGTATAGCTCAGGTGCGAGTTTGGGGAAGGCCTCCAAATTGGCCAGGTCATGGTCGTCGAATTTGACCTCATGGAGCTTACCAAAGGGTTCTTTAATGATGGGTACCTCACTCGAAGTTAGTGACATATGCAGATAGGTGCGCAAGCCATCAAGATTCTTCGGTGTGCATGTCGAGGGCCTGCGAGGCCAAACAAAGGGCGGTAACCAATTGACTGGTTCATCCATCTGGGCCCTTTCCTGAGCATACAACGGTCTCTTTACTGGCCCAGGCGAGCTTGCCTGGTTCACCGCTTGCGGGGACTTCACATTTTGAGGTGAGGTGTGAGGCTTCATCCTAGCCCATTTCGTGGGTTTCCTCGACCCCTGCACTTTTTCTTTCACCTTCTTCTTTGTTTGAATCAGCGTAGATATAACCTCTTCAGCTTCTGATTTGATTTCCACTACTTCCTTGGATTCTTTCTCCGTCAAGGTCATGGGCTGGGATGATTCGGTGAGATTGGTGGCAGTGATTCTGGCGCAAAAAACAAACTCGGGGTGGCTACTGTCCAAGGGGGAAGCACGCTCAGACATCAACAAGGCACGATAGGCATAGAGGCGTACAAAACACAAACTTCTCAAGCTACATGGAACCCTCTTCTGAACTATCCTTCTACTTTTATAGCCTTGGCGATCGACCAATGGTTGGGTGAACCTTATCCGAAACTTACCATCAAGTAAATCATAAAAAATCTTCGGAAATCACCTCATTAATTGCCGACCGCCCGCTCCTTTCAATGGTAAAATTTGCTTTTTACCCAGTTTTATTGTTCCAACGGCTAGTTTTCGCACCCCCTATGTACCCAACGCACCCCTGTGCTCCCAGCGTATCTCCTGTGCTCCTAGCGCACCTCTGCGCCTCCAGTGCACCTTCTGCGCTCTGAACACATGCTTGTGCCCCCCACGCACCCCTCTGGGTGTACAAATCTACGGCCGCTCCGTGCGCGTACCATGGTCCTTTCTGTACTTACCTTCCTTGATGGGTGTACCCCACCCCATACAGCTACTCTAGCCATATGGTAATTTGATCCAATACGGTTTGAGCTGGCTGCCATTGACATAGCCTAGTAACATATCACCATGCAGGGTAGCTAACCGAATAGCTCTGCCATCCGTGATTTCTTTAACTGTATAGGGACCTAGCCAGTGCTAACAAAACTTCCCTGGATGTTTCAAAAATTGGCTATCATACAATAAGACCAATTCGCCCTCCCCAAATGTCTTTTGTCGAATATGTCGATCATGCCATTCCTTATCCCGAGCTTTTTGAACCTGATGATGGAAATTAGCAATGAAACGATATTCCTCCAAAGCCATCAGCTGTGCTAAACATTCCTCCATAATATCAGGCTCCGCCATGTTCGTAAAGGCTGTGATGCGTAGGCTAGGAACAATATATTCCATGGGCATAATGGCCTCCTTGCCATATACCATCCTAAACGATGTCTTCCTAGTCAACTTCTTGTAGGTGGTTCGATAGGCCCAAAGAATCGATGGGATGCGCACGTCCCAGTCCCTGCGGTCAGCGTTATAGACCTTAGTCAGTGCTTGCTCCAAGATTTTATTAAAAGCTTCTACTACTCCATTTTCCTGTGGGTGATACAGAGTGATTTTTGCATGATGGATCTAAAATTATTCCATCAAAGCCTGTATTTTTTCGTTAACAAAATGCGTACCTCTGTCGCTCATTAAGATCTTCAGACATCTAAACCTGGTCAGAATCTGCTAAAAAATGAAGTGCGTAGCGGTATCGATAGTGTAATCCTTCATGGCTTGTGCTTTGGCCCATCTGGTTACATAATCCGTGGTAGTTATGATGTAGCACGCACCTGTCTTCTTTCCTAGCGGGTTGATAGGCCCCAAGAAGTCAATGGCCCACTTGTCAAATTCTTGCAGTGCCATTTGCAGTTGCAAGGGAATTTCATCCCTGCGTGATGGCCTTCCTGTTAGTTGGCACATATCGCAGGATCTGCAATAGTTGTGAGAGTCACTATGCAAGGTAGGCCATCATAGGCCATCTCTCAAGATATTTTTTGCCGTGGCCTTCCCTGCGTAGTGACCTCTTGGTACACCCTCATGAGATTCTGTTAAGATAACATGCCTTTCATGCTCCAAAATGTATCTTGGCAACACTTCGTCAGCTCCCATCTTATAGAGATGACCTACGATGATGGTAAAATCTGCTGCGTGGGTTACCAACTCCTTCTTTTGTTGTACCGAATATTTCATAGGTGGCATTCCCGTAGTCAGAAACTAAATAATGTCGGCGAAGTGCACATCAACTACTTTAATGGCGAACAGCTGCGCATCAGGAAATCCCTCTTCCAGATTGGTTGGTTCTTCGCCACTTTTGATGTGGGACAGGTGGTCTGGCCCAACATTCAACTTCCCCAGCTTGACAATGATGTAAAATTCATATTCCTGAAACAATAGTAGCCATTAGAAAATCCCCCCCCTAACACAAGCTTATTCACCAGGTACTTCAAAGCCGAGTGATCTGTAAACATTTTGAATTTCCCTCCTAACGGATAATGTTGATACTTCTATAATGCATAAACCATGGCCAATCCCTTCCGCTCCGTAGTGGAGTAGTTGCGCTCTGCACTAGAGAGTTTCCTACTAGCGAACGAAATAGGGTGATCAATGTTTCTATCTCCAGGCTTCGTAAGGACCACTCCCAGGGTGATCCATGATGCATATACATGAAAATGGAATACCTTCACCTAATCAGGAAAGATGAGAATAGGCGCAGACACCATCTTCTCCTTGAGTAGCTTGAAGCTCTTTTGACACTCGTCATCCCAAAAAATGAAACATCCTTCTTAAGAAATTTTTCCATAGGCGTTGTGATCAGCGCATACCCTTGAATGAACTTCCTATAGTAGCCTGTATGTCCGAGGATCGAATGCAACTGTTTCTTAGTTGTAGGAACTGTCAGGTTTATGATAACTATGACTTTGGTAGGAGCAACCATCAATCCTTGATGACAAACTATGTGCCCGAGCAAGATTATGAAGGGTACGTAGAATATGCACTTATTGATAATCAGGGAAATCTGGTGCTTCCTACAGGCATCCAACAACATGCGTAGGTTCAAGATGTGCTTCTTCACCAATCCGAAGACAATACAGTCATCAAAATATACCTCCAAAAACTTGTGGATGAACTCTTTGAACATTGTGACCACCACCCATTAAAATATGGCAGGGGATTTTTTGAGCCCAAACGGCATGACAGTATATTGAAAGGATCCCCATTCAGTAGCGAACATAGTTTTGCTGCGATCTTCAGGTGCGATCCTGATGTGATGGTAGCTCGAGAACCCGTTTGTAAATGAGTATGCTTCCTGCCCTCCTACGCTATCAAGGATTTCGTCTGAGAATGACGTGGGAAAGGGATCATGTATGCAGGCATTGTTCAATTTTCACAAGTCAACACAGATTCATATCTCTCCCTTCATCTTATTCTCCTGAACCACCATCAGACTTACCCAGTCTGACTGTTCAAATGGTTCGATGATACCTGTGGTGAGAATTTTGTCAATTTCTTCCTTAACCTTTTGCTTATACTTAGGGTTCAACTGATAAGGACCCTACTTTGCCAGGCGTGCATCTAGTTTTAAAGTGATGCACATGACCCCTAGGTCCCCTGTAATCCCCTTGAGTTCTGAGAACTTCGTTGGGAATGAGTCCTGGTATTCCGTGATCAGTTCTACCACTTTTCCTACTGTATCATCATCCCAGTAGTCCCCAATCTTAGCCAACTTAGGTTGGTATTCTGTTCCAATGTTGGCTTCTCATAGCTTCAGAGACTTAGTAACATCGACAATTTGCAATGGAGGTCCAGCAACTGCGCGCTCTCCCTCCAACTCTGGGATAGAGACATTTCTTGGATTTTCATCGTAATCTTATATGGCTAAATTGCGGTAGTTGAAAATATCCTGCATATGCATTTCCCATGTTGGTGCCCCAGGTGCTACGTAAGGGCGTGATTCATTAAATACGAAGGTATCTATATCCTGCAGAGCTTCATCAAGCACCTCCGTTCCTCCTACTAACCCAAATGTCCCTAAAAACTCATCCTTCAATGTTTCCTAGTGGCAGGTGTACTGATATAGCTCCACATCCAAATACCATGCAGTGGGAATTGGTCCCAAGGCATGAATAATCAGGGAACCCATTCTTCTGTAGTCTAGTCACACCATTTCTCCATCCAAGCGAACAAATGCTTGCGTGGTCCCCTGGGCCAAGGAATGTCTTTATGTGCAAGTGAACCAGAGGTTCAAATTGTAGGACCATCATATCCCGACACTCTTCCCAATACTGGAGTGCCCCTTTATGCATGTCCCACCACCTTGTAGGTGTTGCGCGCATGGCTAGATTAAGGGCCCATAGCCTTCGCTCCTGTTAGGGTCCTGTGATTTGGCAGATTGGCTAAACCAAATGATAGGGTAACATGAAACCAGTCTTTGGAGTCCTAGGACCTAGCCTTCTTGGACTCAGAGAGGGCTCTCTCTATTGTGTGTGAAGGATGTGAACTTGTTTGCTCTAGATGGTTGATTTTAGGCTAGTTGTGAATTGTGGGGTTTTTTTGTTGTTTTGGTTGGGTAAGATGGTCAAGTACGATAGGTGGAGTGAGAGTTTTTCAAAGACATTGGGCTTATGGAGTCAATAAAAGTCATGAGTGTCTCAATGATGAATCAGAGTGTGTTGCAGGGCCAATCCAGCAGGGTAAATGGATCCTTAGGGTAATGTGTGAGGTGGAGTGAACATCAAATGTGGGAAAAAATGAGAGGTCTTAAATACAGATAGTTAATAGCTATAACTCATGAGGTATGGCAAACCATTAAGCTCAATGAACAATACTTAAATTGATAAATATCCAAGATAAACATTCCAGTGAAACATAGAAAGCATAAGAGCTTCTAACTTCAGTAAATTCACCTTCAGAATTTGGGAAAACATATAAAATAGCACAATAACTCAATCTATGAAGAGGGAAATCATAAACATCATAAATAAAGCTATAAAGAACTCTGAAATAAGTAGGTAGACATGGACAAAGGGCAAGATTGAACGAGACCTCTTTGACTTAAACTATCAAACAATATTACAAAGAGAGGTTTCAAGACAAAATTTGAACAGCTTCAAGTAAGCAGGGCATACCGTGAATCATACTTGTAAACTAGCATACTAATCCATACATGAAACAAACAAGTTTAGGTTGGCCTAAGGAGCAATCAAGAATTCCTTAAGATGACCAAACAAAAGAAAACATCAAGGCTATAACAAACAGGAGGACTGAGGTGCCTCAAAGAGCATGTCTCAACCTATACTTTTCCGATTTATAGGAACCAAGAAGGATGAAACATAGTGAGAACAAGAAAACATAAAAAAATTAAGAAGACATCACCATTCACCAAGCTAAGGAATCCTGCAAACAAGCCTCTCCATCATCAGTCCAAGCAAGCCATTCACCAATCTTCACAAGAGCAATTTTTTCTCCAAACTCATAAAAACCATGTATTTCTCTTGAAAGCTCATCAATTGCCAACATTTTACAATGAGTCTCCATGCTCTATTTATCATGGATGGAGAAAAAGGATATAAGAGAGTATCTAGAAGTCCATTGGTTAAACAAAAGTATCTTTATTTTCCTTGAGGCCTTGCAAGGCCCAAGGCAAAAAATATCTAAAATAAATATCTTTTTTGGCCACTTAGCAATTAAATTGACTTTTAGGCCTTAACAAGCCTTTGAAAACTTGCTAAACGCACATTTTGACTTTTCAACCATAGAAATGTAACATAGAGACAACAAAAATTGGTCTTCTTGCAACAATGATTTGGAGGCCTTCCTGATGTCAAAAAATGCTCCGTGATGGCTCATTGGAAAGGTATTCAAGTCTAATTTACAAATATACCTTTAGTTTTCTGAATGAGTGTCATTTTCTTGTAAGAAAAATAATTCTCCAAACATTACTTTGTGCACAGCACCTGGTCTGAAAATGAGGTAGAAAGGTCAAAATTTTGATGTTTTTGACCTTTTGGGGGGTCAAAATTGCTCCAAATGATCTGAAATTTTGTGAGCAGACTGCTGGGGATGTGAGGAATCCAAAAATGTAAAGTTGGCAAGTTGAGGATGCACCAAATTTGTGTGTCGAGCCTAGGGTGTTGCGCATAGAGGCCTCAAAATTTCTAAAAAAACAAAATTTTGTCCAATTTGGCTCAAAATTGGTGGAGAGGTCCCTCAAGAGGTATTGGACACCTTTTGAGAAGCCTCAGCCAAAAATCCAAGGCTGTCATGCACTTTTTCCCTTTTTAGGTTTTCTAGCTCCATGAGGGCCTCCTTCAGTTTGGCATAAGCAAGCATGCTTTTCTTTGCATAGTGCTTGGTCATTTTCTTTTGGAGAGCAAGGCCTCTCTTTACCTTCTTGAAATGTTTATGCTCCTCTTTGTAATAGTGAATGACACATTGTGCCATCTCAAAATCTCTTTCCCACTCCCTAAGATGTGCATCTTTGTCTAAGAGTAGCAATCTAATGGTCATTTCCTTATCTTCATTGTCACTGTCTAGATCAATGAATTGAGGCTCTTGAGAAGTCTTCTTGATTCTCTTACTTCTCCTCACCTTTACCTACCGCTCACTTCTTTCCATTTTTTCCTTGCCTTTGTCCTTGTGCTTGATAGCTAGAGGAGAGATGGCCCTTTTCCTTTTTGAGGCAACAAACACACCTCTCTTTCCTCTGTAGTATGTGCATGTGAGAGGAGTGATGATGGTTTTGGAGGTGTTTCCATCATTTCCTTGATCTTTGGTGATGTCACAAGACTTTTAATTTTTACTATGGCTTTCATGAGTCACCTCATGCTCCATTGGGTCACTTCTTTCTTGATCTTTAGCATCCTCATCATCATTGTCTTCACTGTCTTCCATACTTCCATATTGGTCTTCAAATTGATCATGACCTTCCTCACTTGCCTCACTTTGGCTCTGTCTTTCATTAATGTGCTCTTCTTTATCATTCCTGACACTGTCACCTTGATTTCCTTTTTCATTTAGAGGCTGATTAGTGTCATGATAGTCATGACATTTTTCATGACTATCATGACTATTTCCTTGGCTATCTTGCTCATTGACTATCCTATCACTGCCACTACCTTGGTCACTGCCTGCCTATTCAAAATCTGTTTTGGCTTCATCATTTCCTTGTTTTTGATCTTCTATTTCCTCATCATCTCCCCCTGTTTCTTCATTTTCATCATCTTCACTGATTTTGTCACCGTTTGCACTATTATTATGCTCACTGTCATGTTCAAGCACATTTTTCTCTTCGCTGTCATGTGAAACTTCTTGCTGACTGTAATCCTCACCATTTCCTTCATTATCCTCTGTGTCTTCATCTTGCTCATTAGCATCATCCTTTTCTGTACTTGGGAGTGATTCATTTGTATTATCACTATTACTGTCTTGCTCCTAGTGTTCGCTATCCTTACCTTCATGGCTGTCATGTTCATCTTCCTCTTCCTTGTCACTTTTTTCTTCCTTATTAAGCTCTGTACTTGCCTCACTATTTTCCTCATTTCCATCATCATCTTGTTCTTCATCGCTGCTTTCATCACCTTTATTTTCATTAAAATATACCTCTTACCTACTGTCTTCTTCCTCTCTAATGTCATCATCTTTTTCTTCATTAAATTCTGCCTTTGCCCCACTGTTTCCATCACTTTCATCATTATCTTCTTGTCCTTCATTGCTGCTGTCACCTCCTTGTTCCTCATTATTACTGTTGGTATCAGAGGCTTGGGATTCTAGGGTTTCACTGCTCCAAACAGGTCATCGTGGCATTTTCGCTATAACTTTTTTTCTACGAAGTTTCAGAAGCTGAAATTTTTAGGGTGCGAAGCTGAAATCCTGAGGAAGATTGTATAAAAATTTCAGAGCTTGGTTCGCAATATTTTCGGAGATATCATCTGTGGAAGTTAGGCCTTTTTTCAAGCTCCTAAACAGGTCATCGTGGAATTTTCGCTATAAAAAATTTTCTACGAAGGTTCAGAATCTGAAATTCGTATGGTGCGAAGCTGAAATCCTGAGGAAATTCGTCAAAACATTTCAGAGCTTGGTTCACAATATTTTTGGAGATATGATCTGTGGAAGGTAGTGCTTTTTCAGGCTCCTGAATTTCATCTCAAAGAGGTGATCGTGGGAAAAGTTTAATAACTCTCTCTTTGGAGATTGGATTGGAGTGCCGTCAAAGGTGGTCGCAAGTAAACAGCCTGTAGTTTCTTGGATATCAATTTCAGAGACAAAGAACAAAACAGTGACACGTGGCAAGTCGTACAAGTTCGCTCTACTGAACCAGTCCAAAATTAGGTCATTGTGGGAGATTGGACACAAATTTGTCTTGGAGAATCCAAATCAGGTCAGACCTGTGGAATTTGAAAGAAGCTTCAGAGGGCTACTACAGGGCTGAATTTGAGATATCGAAGATTTTCAATTACAGAGATAATTCAATTTCAATATCGAGCTCCTAAAAGCTAGTAAAAGGTGTGTATTTTTTTTTTCCAAATTACATAAGTCTTGTTTGAAGAATCAAGTTGAATTGATTCCAAGGGCAACTTGTAGAATAGATATCAATATTGGATTTTAAAATGGCCCCTAAAAATAATTCAACACCCATTAAGCCTTCAGAAGGCTCTACTATGACTCATGAAGATGAAGAATTGCAACATGATCTATCAAAATTACAAGAGCAAGTGCAACAAATTTCACTCTCGCAAAAAGAAAAAAACAAATGAAATGGAAGTTTTGAAGAAAGGCGTGGAAGTGAAGATGGACGGTTTGAAGAAAGGAATGGAAGCTAAAATGGATGGCGTGGAAGTGAAGATGGACGGTTTGAAGAATGACATGAAAGACAACATGGAAAACATGAAGAATGATCTAAAAGAATACATGGAAGGATTGATGACAAGCTTAAAACCAGAAATGATTCCTAATGGCGGAAATATAGGAGAAGAACCTCCTGATGAGAACAAAATAAATGTTAATCATGATTCCATAAACTCGAATGTTGGCGGAAAGAACCACCATATTCCAAAAATGGATATGAGGAAGTTTGATGGAAAGGATCCTGTAACATGGATACTACAGATGGAGCAATATTTTGATCTCCATAACGTGCAAAACACACAAAGGTACGCATTGCAACTTTACATTTAGAACAAAATACATTTGTATGGTATCGATGGCTTTGCTCCCGTAAAAAAATTGTCACTTGGTCAATTTTTGCGGAGGAAATGATAGCACATTATGAGGATACAAAGAGCAACACCTTCTTTAGCCAATTGATAAATCTCAAGCAAAAGGGTTTAGTGGGGCAGCACATTGAGGACTTCCAAAAATTGAATATAAGGGTAACTAATATTCCAGAGGAACACAAGATTGATCTCTTCTTAGGTACTGTAAAGGATAACATCCAACATGAAGTTCGTGTTTTGGAACCTGATTCATTGGAGAAGGCATTCGGGTTGGCAAGAAAAGTTGAATGTAAAATTATGGCGACAAGGAAGCCTACCACTCAATTCTATAAAGAAGGAAGTGTTGCTACGCCTAGATTTCCACAACCTACAAGGTTGACACCACAACAATTGGAAGAAAAAAGAGCAAAGGGCTTTGCTACAGTTGTGATAGCAAATACACTAAAGGTCATAAGTGTGCTGAGAAGAAATTATTTTACATAGATTGTGAAGAGGAAGAAGAAAATGAACAAGAAGAGGATATACACCAGGAACCAGCCCTAGAAGAGGAAGAAATGAATCCGACCATATCGTGTAATGCCCTGGCAGGAATTACCACTCCTCAAACTCTCAAGATAGCAGGACAAATCAAGAAGAAAAAGGTAATAGTGTTGATTGATTCGGGTAGCACCCATAATTTTATTCATTGTAAGGTAGCCAAGGAATTAAATTGTTTCCTATACCCAGCACCAGAATGTCAAGTGATGGTTGCAAATGGAGGAACTATAAATTGCTCTGGAGAATGCCATAATATCAAGCTAACCATGGAGGAATATGTATTGACTAGTCCAATGCTTTCCATTCCTATGGGAGGTGCTGATGTTGTACTAGGAGTACAATGGTTACAATCTTTGGGGACGGTAGCTTTTAATTTTCAAGAACTTTTCTTGAAATTTTTTTCAAAAGGAAAGGAAGTTGAATTACGGGGTATTGTGGGGAAGCCAGGAAGGATAATAAGCTCTAATGTCATGACAAAGCTTCTAAAGAAAGAACAACGAGGCGTAATTGCACAATTATGCTCACTAGAAGTTCCAACATCAAAATCATCTATTTCTGCAGATCTTCAACAAGTCTTGGACAATCATTCCAAGGTGTTTGAAACTCCCAAAGGACTTCCACCTATTCGTGATCATGATCATGCTATTCATTTGATTCCAGGAAGTGTTCCTCCAAACATCAGGCCTTATAGATATCCTTACGTCCAAAAGAGCGAAATTGAACGTATGATTGCAGAAATGTTAGGCGGGTATAATTCAACCTAGTCAAAGTTCTTTCTCTGCTCCTGTAGTATTGGTACACAAGAAGGATGGATCATGGCGAATGTGTCCAGATTATAGGGAGCTCAATAAGCTCACCATTAAAGATAAATTTCCCATTCCTATGATTGATGAATTATTGGATGAATTACATGGAGCAATTTATTTTACGAAGTTGGATCTT